>CM031872.1:8253580-8294980 GCA_018697195.1 Certhia americana
ACCTCCCAAACCTTCACTTCCCCTTCCCAAACCTTCCCTTCCCTTCCCAAACCTTCCCTTCCCAAACCTTCCCAAACCTGCCCAAACCTTCCCAAACCTTCCCTTCCCAAACCTTCCCAAACCTTCCCAAACCTTCCCTTCCCTTCCCAAACCTTCCCAAACCTTCCCTTCCCGCACCTTTCTCCATTTTCCATTTTTTTCCATTTTCTTTCTTTCTTTCCATTTTCTCCCTCTCCCTCTCCCCCTTCTCCTCTCCCCCCCTCCCCTCCCTGACCCCATCCCCGCTCCCCCCGCAGATGCTGAACCTGTTCGTAGCTGTGATCATGGACAACTTCGAGTACCTGACCCGGGACTCCTCCATCCTCGGCCCGCATCACCTGGACGAGTTTGTCCGGGTGTGGGCTGAGTACGACCCGGCAGCCTGGTACGTGCTGGGACCCCGGGGTGGAACACAGGGGACCCCGGGGTGGGACACAGGGGACCCCGGGTGGGACACAGGGGACCCCGGGGTGGGACACAGGGGATCCGGGGTGTGACACAGGGGATCCGGGGTGTGACACAGAGGACACTGCGGCTTTAACGCTGCAGCTGGGCACGCTCAGAGCCCGCTCCAACGGGAACAATTCCCGCAGCTCCGATGCCATCGGGGTTCAATGCTCTGATTTCTGGGGAAGAACAAACCTGGTGACACTGCAAGGGCGTTTCCTTCACGCACAGCCAACCCAGCAACCCCTGAAAGCCAAGCCCGGCCGAAAATGAACAGATAAACAGCCTCAGTTCCTCTGAGCCTGGTAAATGGCTGCGGAGAAAAGCTATTTAGCACTTCCAAAAGCAGCTTTTGGTTCCTGCATCCCATCCGAAGATTCAAATCCGCAAATCCCTGCCTGTTGGCAGCACTTGAGGGAGTGAGAGAGGTTCACACCTCATTTGTGCAGTATTTTTCTAATTGAGATCCACCTTGGTGGTTTCCCAAATGCTGTGCAGACACCCCAGGCTGGATCTGAGTCAGGTCTTGCAGGCTCTGCTTCCATCATCCCACCCGCTCCCAGCGGGAATGATGTGATGTTCCTCAGCCTTAGGGTGGTTTCCTGAAAATATGGGATTTTGTGAAACAGCCTCTCCTCATTAAACACCACATTTTTCTCCTGGAAGCCTCCTTGTAATGACATCAAACTCTACGTAGGAATTTTGGCCTTTGGAGTAATATTTAGCTCTGGAGTTGCAGTTGAGGTTCTAAGATGGGCAAAATAATCAGGATAAAATGACATGGGCCGAAGTTTGGAAGTGTTTAATTTGTATATTATATTTCATTCTCTGATTAAACATCCCTGATTTATGAATGGGTTAAAGGAGGGGTTTTCACACAGTGGACAATGAAATGTTTATTTTAGGGGGTTATATTTTAATTTGATTTCTTCCAAGACACAGGGAGACCTGCGCACTGGGCTTAAGCTGTGGAGCAGCAGCACAAATTAAGGATTTTTTTTTTTGTTTTAAATTGAGGGAATGGCCCTGCCCAATGACCACTTCTGGAGCAGGGATGATTTAATAAATTGCTTTTCTGTATTGCTGCCCCACAGCCCTGATTATTCTCATTTCTGGATGCTCTGTCCCAATAATTCCCTTGATATTCTACTGGGAAGTTTGCCTGTTGGGAGACTCTTTGTTAATTTAAAGCTTTCCTAATTTTGGATGCCTTTTTCCTCCCCGTGAGTTCCTGTGCCTTGAATCTCTGGATTTGTGATGCCTCCAGCTCCTCCAATCTTTCCTTCTTTTTTTTTTTTTTTTTTTTTTTTTTTTTTTTTCCCTTCAGCAGAGACAGAGGCAGGGAGTGTTTGGATAATCAACATCTCAAACTCCCTGCTAGGATGCAATTAAACTGCTTTAAAACCTCCCTTAAAATGATTTAGCCTAACTTTAAATGGAAACTTGATCCAAAAACTTGCACTTCTCTGAACTGTGGGGGATTTTAACTGCTCCAAGCCACCCCTACTACCAACCTGAATATTTACTCCACAGTTACTACCTCTAATCTCCAGGCAGATTTTCATCCCCACGAGCTCTGTGACACAGCAAATCCTTTGTGGGGATTTAGCAGGCATAAATAGCTTTTCTTTTTCCCTTTTTCCAATCCAATCCTGTCTCTTCCCATTAGAAAATCTCAATGAGGCTGAAAACTCACGAGTGCCTGGTTGCTCCTTAAAAAAACCCAGCCTTGGCTCGACATCCCTGGGAGGAGGAACACACCTGCAAGGGAAACAATTGGGATCAATGTGGATTTTTAATGTTTATATTCAGGAACTTTCCACCCAGAAGAGGCACCAGCACTGAGTTTACAGGAAGATTTCTTGCTCTATTAACTCTGAGTCACTCAGGGGCCAAACCTTTCCACTCCCAGAGCTGCTAATGCAGAAAATGTCAGATATTAAGATGCTAATTCTGGTGTTTTTTTCTCTAACCCTGTTCCCTTTTCGCTCTGGTGGGAAGTTATTGAGTGTGAATAGTTCCACTGAAATCACATTTTCAGAAGTGGGACAAAAATCTCCATAAATCTGAAATCTTTTCACACCTTAAGCCAGAACTGAGCTTTCAATAATTTTGATTTAAGACCTTTCTGATCTTAGAGGTCTTTTTCAACCCAACTGATTTGATGATTTGATTAGTCCATGATTTGAGCTGAATGTGGTCATTCACTGATCACTTCTCCCAAGGTCTCTTCCTTGATTCTCCCAAGGAAAAGGGAATTACAGTGTTTATCCACTTTCCTTAGCTTGAGACCCTCAATGAAAGATGCTCCACAATTGTTATGTTTTTATTATATAGATAATATTTGAAACACAACTTAATGTGTATTTTACCCCTATTTCTGCTATCACCTTTGGTTTTGTTACAAAATCCAACTCCCTGGAAACTTTTCTAGGGAAGAACATTCCAAAGGATGTAAAAAAAGCAGGAGCTGTTCTTCCACTGTGCCACATTCCCTAGGGTTGTGTGGGAAAAGTGCTGGATTTAGGGGTGGCCAAAGCCTTGTGCTCACAAAAAAATAAAAAGATGGACTCAGAGAAATTTGGAGCACAGGGTGGTTTGGAGGGAGTTAATTAAGAAAGGAGGGAAAACAGATTTTAGGGATGAACTGGGAAATAAAACATGTTTGGATTTCTAGGAGCTTTTATTTGTTCAACATATAGAAAGTGATTCTTTCTATAGAAAGAACTTTTCTATAGAAAGACTTAATAAATAAAACTTTTCTATAGAAAGTTTTATTCCTCCCCCAGTGCACACCCCATGGGCATACTGGTGATGTCACTCTGGCCACCTCATGGCCATCAGTTGTCCCCCAGAGCACTCAGGAGGAGCTGCAGGTGCTCCCAAGGGAGCTCCTGGCTCTCTGGGAGAATGGGATGCTGAGGAAAATCAGATTTAAATAAAAGCTACTCCATCCCTGGAAGTGTTCAAGGCCAGGCTGGAGGGGATTGGAGCACCCTGGGATAGTGGAGGGTGTCCCTGCTACAGCAGGAATGGAGTGGGATGGACTTTAGGGTCCTTCCACCCCAAACCATCCTGGAATTCTCTGAACCTGGAAAAGGATCCCTGTTTGTCCTAATTCTGTGCCATGGTCTCCCAGTGCAAAGCATCTGTTGCTTTTCCAGCCTTCCATTGACTCTTGGAGAACTCAGGGGAGTGTTCAGCTGTATTTTCCACATCCTGATCTTCCAGAATCCTTCTGAAATTGTAAGGAAAGTGTAAATGTGGTGCCTCAGTTAAACCAAACCCTTGTTAGACCCATGACTAGGCCTGAAGCCAAGACTTGCACAGTTCCATTTGTTCTCAAATTCATAGTTTGGATTTGACTGGGGAAGGCTTTGAATAGATCTTAATTCTTCCCATCCCAAAAAGCAGCAACATTGAAGGAGTTCTCCCAAAACATTCCAGCCTTTTTTACAGAATGCACCAAAATAAACACAGGGAGGCCAAAGCATCCCAGTTTTCTTCAGAGGTAATTTTGAAGTTTGGCTCTTTTCACCTATGAGTTGTTTACACAAAAAAAAAGATTGAGAAATATAATCCTGCTGTTTAATTAGATGGAATTATTGTTGGGAGTTAATGAGAGTGACCATAGAGCTTCCAGGACGTGTCTGATTTCTCCTTCTGGTACTGAAACCTGGATTTTCCCTGTGCCAATGCCCATCAGGGCTCTGGAGGTGACACTTTCTGCTCTCCCAGCAAATTCCTCATTGCCCAGGAATGGCCCTGCTGGGGTTATGTAGGAGGTGACAGTGACAAGGAAAGGTTCCCAAGGTTTTGAAGCAGCTAATTTGAATCCTGGGAATAATAAATTTAAGAGCTGTAATAAAATCCCAGGAATAATCCATTCAAGAGGCTCTGGGTGTTGGGCAGCAGAGTCTGGAGGTTGATGTTCAGGCACAGGGAATTAAAACATGAGTGGGAAAGGAAACCAAATGTGTGGGAAGCCTTGCACATGGCACTGAAGGTTTCCCAGAGGAAAATCCAAGGATATAAAGTTGGGTGAGCAGCTGGAAGTTCTCTCTGTGTGTTAAAGTGGCTCCTACCTTTCCAGACTAACCTTTCTTTTCAGCCTGTTTTGCCCTTCCAGCTTGTCCTGTTTGCCTGTGGAAAAGCTGATTCTTCCCTGTTTGCTTGTGGAAAAGCTGATTCTTTCCTGTTTACCTGTGGAAAAGCTGATTCCTGTTGGATTTTGCTGTCATAACCTCTGGTGTTTCCTTTCCAGTTGCCGCATTCATTATAAGGATATGTACAATTTGTTACGTGTAATTGCTCCACCCCTGGGCTTAGGAAAGAAGTGCCCTCATAGGGTGGCCTACAAGGTTTGGAATTTCAGAGATCCCTCCAGCATCTCTAGTCCTGGTTCTGTTTCTTTCTATCCTCTCTTGCCTCCCCCCAGTGCAAATGCAACCAGTAGAGCAAAGAAACTGTAACATAACCAATCCCTTGCCTGAAAAAAGGAATGATTGACTGACTGCCTCCTTTTTCCTCCATGCATCCCTTCCCTGTGTCCTCCCTCACCCTGGCTGGCTGGGGACAGGCACTTTTATGGGACAGGGAACTCTGCAGCTTCCATCCTGCCAGCTCCAGGTGGGAAGTGCTGGGGAAAAGCATCCCAGCATCCCAGCGCTTCAATATATTCCAGAGAGAGATGGCATCCCAAGGTTTCCAGGGAGCAGCAAGTTTGGTTTGGTTTTGTAGCATTGTTGAGTGATCAGTTTGCCCTTTCCTGAGCTGGAAAACCATTGGGCAGAGATGAGGGATGAGCTTTTCTTGGTGCCACAGCCAGAGATGCCCTGGGGGTTACATGATGTCTCTAATTTGTGGTGGACTCCCACGGACAGCTCCTGCTCATGGCACAGGGAGAGTTTGCTGTGCTTGGGAGCCCAGGTGGGGAATTTGGGACAAGTCTTGCTGAGAAATCAGTATTAGGCTTCAGTGGGGACACAGCTCCAGACAGGGAATTCTGGAAAACAGAGGATGAAAGAGAAGGCTGGAAGTGGCCAGCCCAGAGCTTCCTTTTCTTCTCCACTCCAGCCCAGGTGTTCCCACACCTGATTGAGGCTGAAGAGCTCAGAAGCTCTGCAGAGGAAGAGGAGACCCCACACCTCAGCCCAGAAGCAGGCAGGAACTGGGGGAGGACATTGGCTCCAGTTCCCATTTGAGTCTCAGCAGCCTCTAAATCAGCTCTGGACTGGGAAAGCTGGCTGGGATTTTATCTGCAGCACTTACCAGGGACAGGAAGAGATGTTTGAGTTCTCTTCTCCCCCTTCTCCACCACATTTACATAGGAACTGAGATCTCTGTCAGGGAATTGGGCTGGTGGGAAGGTTCTTGCTCAGAAAAGAGGGTTTAAATGGGTGCTCAGGTTTTCCTTGCTGGTACAGACATGATGACATTATTCTGCTTTTTCAGGGGTTAAACTTTAATTAATGACATCCCTGGGTCTCCTCAGATGCCAGGCAGCAGAGATTTGCACATTGTATAAGCAGGCAGCTCATTGGGAAAACAAAAGGAGATTGTCACAGTTCTCCTCCCAGTTCCAACAGGCACAAAAAAAGGTGAAGCAGGAATTTCTTGCTGTTTTGCATCCTTTGTTTTTCAGGCCACGATTTCTCTGCCACCACCATGGTTTGCTGAAGGGAGATGCCCTCAGCAATGCTCTGAGGGACTTCTCCTAAACCTCTGCAATTCCCAGTTGAGATTGGCTTGGTGAAAAACAAACCCCACCAAAAGTGAGGCAGGAACAGGTCCCCTTCCCTTCTCCTGCCAGGGCTGGGCTCTGCTTTTGCTGGAGCAGGAATTTGCAGAATTGGGAGTGGGAGCAGTCCCAATGGTTCCCTCAGCAAACCCCCCACGATTGGCTTCTCCCTTGTCCCATCACCCAAACCCAAAGTGCTGCTCCCTGGGAGGAAGGCTGGGCTGTGCTTTCCCAGCCCTGTCCCATAACTCTGCCTCCCAGCTTTCCCTGGCAACTGGTTTGGGGGGTGATGGGGGAATCCTCATCCTCCTCCTCGCCAGGAGCCAGCCAAACCCAGCCCTGCCACCCCTTCTCCCCCAGGGGACATCGAGCATTCCCCAGGGGACATCAATCATTCCCCAAGGGACATCAATCATTCCCCAGGGCCACGGGCTGCCCCTGCAGGAGGAGGAGACGTTGGGCGCCGAAACACAGCAACGGAAGCGGAGCCACCTTTCTCCTGCCCCACCTCTTGAGTTTGGTTTTGTTTCCCAGAGAAATCTGATTAACCAGATCTCTGTTTTCTTGTCTGCTTTCCCTTCTCTCTCTCCTCCTTTTCATTTGCTCCGTTGTGTTGCCTTTTCCCCCATCCTTTCCCCATTTTCCTGCCTCAATCCGATTGGATTTCTGTGTCCTGGTGCTTTTGCCTCCATCCCTGTGGTCCCAGCGGGCGCATCAGTTACACAGACATGTATGAGATGCTGAGACACATGTCCCCACCTCTAGGCCTTGGGAAGAAATGCCCAGCTCGTGTTGCCTATAAGGTAGAAAACATCCCCAGGAACTCCTGCCCAACCACCAGCTTTTTGTGCCGTGGCTGAAGTGGGGTTTCTGTGGCATTGGTGTTGTTCTTCTGGACTTTTCCGGTGCTTTCTCTGCTTTCCGAGCAAGATTTTGGATCTTCTGATTTTTTTTTTCTTTTTAATTTTATATATATACCTTTTTTTTTGGGGGGGGGGGTAACTTTTTTCTGGTCTTTGAAACTCTGGCACATCAGTTTGTCTAAGTATGTCTCTGCTCTCTCAGTGTTTCCCTCTCTTTTCTCTCATTCTGCTTTCATTTAGGTTAATCTGGGGAGGGACTGTGCTAATGAGTGAATTACCCCCCATTAGATCTCCATTTTTCTTCCTGGGGTTCTTTGTCTCACTAACCCTTCAGGAGAATGTTGTTTTTTCCTCCTCTTAATTAGACTGGAGTAATTAGAGTAGGCAGTACTGTAGGAGTGAGCAAGCAATTAAACAGAGACAACACCAGAAGGGCTCCTTAAACACCCTCGTGAAAGAAATGACTTTAACAGAAAACATTTAGGACAGGGAGATGGAGAAATCACTCCAGCTTATTGTTGACTTAACAAAACTTTTTAACTGAGCCACCAGAATGAATTCTATCCCAAAGGCCTGGGTGGAAATTCAGAGAAAAATGGAGCAGACCCAGTTAAGGCCAGGCTGCCCTCCCAAAATCTCTCTGGGTTGTTGGAAGCTGCCATTTCCAGAGTGATTTCTTGGGAGTTTCACCACTGAACCTCACAGTTTAGAGGGAGAGGTTGCTCAGAACCATTTATCATTGCTGTGGTTGAGAGTCCATCAAACCAAACAGGATTCTTTGTCTGTCAGTGTCACTGCAGCCACCCCCAAACCCCAAAACTCAATCCAATGGAGCCACATCACAACAGCTCCTCCTGTACTGAAGGATTTTTCACTGAGACCAAATAAATCCAAGATTTTTGTGCAGAGGCTCAAGCTAAACCCCAACCTGGGTCTGATTCATTAGCAGCAAGAAGAAGTTCAGATAAATCTTCCTACAAGATCCTTCCTCAGCATGCCAAGATTAAAAATAAAAGGAAAATTAAACCCAACCCTAAATCTCTCCAGTTAGGTGGCTTTGCTGTATTTGATTTGTTTCTGGCCACCATAACTGAGCTTGAGGAACCTAACTAGATCAAAATTCTAGGTCTCAGCTATTTTAGACACCAATTATCCACTGAAATCCAAGGATTTGCCACCTGTGAGTTTCCATTGGTTTAGGAGAGCTGTGTCCTGCTGAAAGGAGGTGTTTGCAGGTGGGCAACCAGATCTGCTCTGGGGCTGTACCAGAAGCATAAAACTCTTTTCCCCCCCACCCCTAGATCTTGTAGAATTCAAAAAGAAAACAAAAGGGGAAAAGAGATCATGTGTTAAAATAGGCATTTTAAATAAGATTTTGGGCTGGTTTTCATAGCAGACTTTGTGCCCACAGGCATTTCTTCAGCCTGACTTTTCCCTGAGAATTTCCTGATATCTCCTTTAATTTGTGTGTCCCTACAGGACAAACCCACAGAACCTGGGTACATAGGAATATCTTCTTTTTATAACCCAGACTCCTGATTTTTAAAAGACATTGTTAATTTTTCCCCATCTCTGAGGGAACCTCTGAATTATGTCTGTGTGTCACAAGCACAGGCAGAGATGACAGCTCCAGTCTAGGCGAACATCAGATTTCTCTGAGTTTGGAGATGATCACATTCATTTTCCCCCTTATCAAAAAGAGCCCTGAACTACAAAATTCAGATTTAAGAAAAGATCAGGATTTCCCCCGTGGATTAAAGCTCCACTTCGGGGTGTGCAGCTCACCCATTATTGCTGATAAAATTAGACCCTCATGGGTTAGGAGTGGTTTTTGCTCTTTCTCTCCTCCTCCACTTCTCCCTGCAGCACATCCATGGATTGGTGCTTGGCTCTTCCCCCATGACTGTGGGGGGATGTGGCACCCCCTGCCCTGCTCCTGCCAGGTGTCCCCCCAGTGGGGTCACTCATGTGACATCCACTCAGGAGGACACTGAAATCCCCCAGACTGACCCCTGCCCCTGCAGCTGTAGCTCAGTCAGTGCCAGCAGCAGACAGGCACTCTGTCTCTTTGTCTCTGCCCCATTTTTGCCCTCTCCCTCTGATTTTTAAAACCCCTGACTGCTCTGTCCAGCAAAAGCTCTTTTGCCCCACATATCCCCCCTTTTTCTTTCCATGTCTACTCTCCCCAGTCCTCTTCCGAGGTATTGTGTGTTCTCCCTGTGTCTTTGTTTCCTTCTCAGAACGTCCACACTGGTTTTTGTTTGGATTTCCCCCTCTTTGCAGCCTCCTTGGCTGCTGTCCTTCCTTTCTGCTGTTTTCTGGTTCCCCTTTCTCAACCGTTCTCCTTGGTCAGCCTGACCAGCCTCTGCAGTTCCGTGTGTGTGGCTTTGCTGCTTGCCCGTGGTGCATGGGATCCTCGGGCCCCAGGGAGCTCTATCCTACATTGGGCTGGGGGGAAGGGGCTGCAAAACCCCAAATTCCTGTGGTCAGTTCTGGGCCACTCACAGTCAGAAGGGCATTGAGGGGCTGGAGCATGTCCAGGGAAGCCAGGAGAGGCTGAGGGAGCTGGAAAGGGGCTGGAGCTCCAGGAGAGGCTGAGGGAGCTGGAAAGGGGCTGGAGCCTCAGGAGGGGCTGAGGGAGCTGGGAAGGGGCTCAGCCTGGAGCAAAGGAGGCTCAGGGGGGCCCTTGTGGCTCTGCACAACTCCCTGCCAGGAGGGGACAGCTGGGGGGGTCGGGCTGTGCTCCCAGGGAACAGGGACAGGAGGAGAGGGAACAGCTTCAAGCTGGGCCAGGGGAGGCTCAGGGTGGGCACCAGCAGGAATTTCCTCATGGAAAGAGTTTTCAAGCCCTGGAAGAGGCTGCCCAGGGCAGTGGTGGAATCACCACTGCTGGAGGGCTTTAAAACCCTACAGATGTGGATGTGGCACTTGGGGACATGGGTCAGTGATGGCCCTGCAGTGCTGGATCAGGGTTTGGACTCGATGATCTTGGAGGTCTTCTCCATCCTAAACGATTCTGTCTTTAGTCTTTTCTGTCCCATCAGATGAAAAGGGAGAAGAAAACCTCTCTGACTTCACTCTGGTATCTTAGGATTTGCTCCCTGTCCTTGCCCATGGCAGAGGGTGGAACTGGATGAGCTTTGAGGTCCCTTCCAACCCAACCCCATCCTGGGATTCTGTGATTCCTGGGATGATCCCAGACCTGGGCTGCTCCACCAGGATGCAGCTAGAGGAATGAAGGCCATGGAGAGCCTCTCTGAAGCCAGCAGAATTAAAGCAGAGTAGAATCATTCCAACTAGGTCGGGGTGAATTATTCATAGCAAATAATTTATTCACCAAACTTGACCTCATTTCCCACAGCAACGCTCCACTGTCCCAAATTTATTCTCGTCTGGGGATCATTCCCAGAGCAGTTCCTGTCCCAGAGGCTGTTGGGGTGCTCTTAATAATTCAAATCCCTCGGGGTGCCAGTAGTTTTCCAGGCACTGTGTGTTCGTCATCCTGCTGCCTCTGGATAAATGTGCCAGCGAAGAGGATTTAGGGTGCAGCAACTTTTTCTGGGTCAGGCTGGGAGCCAGCAGACACCTTCGATGCCGGGATGAATTTTCCCCCCATTCCTCCTACACTTTCCCTGCCTTTTGGGCCATCGTTCAAGGAGCTCCTGAACAAAGCTGAAAGGGAGTTTATTCCCGTCACAGAGATTGGGCTCCTCGTTAGCGCTGCCTTTGTTAATTGGCAATTAAAGCAGCGCCGGTGCCGCCTCCTGACCGCGCCCGGACCCCGCGCACCGAGCGCTGCCTGCCGACCCCGCCTCTAATCAGCCCCTCGTTATCAGCACAGCCTTAATTAGCAGACTCCAGAGACAGCGGCGCGGCTCCTGCCTCTGGGGCCCTCTCCTGCAGAAACATTAATGAGCTCCAAATCCGTCTAATTAAAGCTCGGGGCAGGATCCCCGTGTCCGTAGCCGGGACAGCGGAGCGGGGACTCCACCTGCTGCCGGCTGCTCTTCCACCCCGGTCCCTGCAGGGAGCTCCTGGCCGGCCAGCTCAGGGCACCTGGGAAGGATTTCCAGATTTCCACCCTTTTTTTTCCCCTGCTGCCCATCATTAATTCATCCGAGCGCCCCTGAGGTGTGGCTGGCGATTCTCAGCGCATCCCAAGCGATGCGCGTTCTTTCTCAGCGCAGGGAAGGAGCAGCAGGTGCCTAAAATTTCCTTCTGGGCTTCAGAAAGATGGGAAATTATCCAAAGTAGAGTTTGGGGGGGGTGTTTCTGTTTGGTTTGGTTCAGTTATTTTTGTTGGTGTTGGATTTTTTTGGTTGGTTGTTGTTTTGTTGGGCTTTCCTTTCCCCTTTCCCTCTCAAATCTTTTCATCCTGTTTCAAACCATGAGCCACTGCTCTGACACAGCCTTGAAGCACCATTTCCGGCAGAAGAAACAGCAAAAAATGGGGGGAAAGTTAATTTTTTTAAAAATTGAGTACACGCTAAACAACTTATTTATTTATTTATTTATTTATTTATTTTTAACCTATGTTCTTGTCCCTAAGTCTTTGAGAAAACTTGGGATTTTCTCTTCTAGCCTGGTTCAGGACGAAAATCAAAAGTTCTCGATTGAATTTTTCAAGGAGAAATTTTGGGTCAAGCAGAATATTTTGAGTTTGAGAAATGTTACCAATTTCAATTGGATTCCTTTTAAATGGATCCTGTAGAAATGGAGAGGATTAAAATACAGATAAAATTAGAAAGTAGCCTGCAAAGGCTTAAAATTTCATGCTCTGCACAAGGAGATATTTTTACGTATAAGGTTATTTTGTAATACTGAAAGGAAAAGAAATGAATATAACTTTCTGTTTGCAGTTTCTGCCTTTTGGCTGCATTTCTGGCAGTGGGAAAATGCATCAGGCAATGTTCAAGGTTCAAATCCCTCCTGGCTGTGCCAGTGTCTGGCTGATTCCCTGGCTCTGGGTGCCCACAGTGATTTGGGACATGGATTTGGGAGGTGGGGTGAGCAATGTTTCACCCAACCCCTCCCTCACCACCCCAGCCGTGGTGGCAAAGCTGGTTTGGATCCAAGATGAATCAATTCTTTTCTTCCAACTGCTCCATCCTCAGCAGGAGCTCTCCAGACATGCCAGATATTCATGTCAAGGACAGATTTTTTTCAAGCCAGGAGCTTCCAAGAAAGGAATTTTCCCTGCTTTTGGGAGGATCTCAGGTGGCTTTAGCTGAGACCTCTTGGTTTTGGCTGCTGCAGGTTCTGAGGCATTTCTTTCTTATTTTATGGCTTTTTTTTTTTTTTTTTTTTTTCAAGCAATGGGCAGCTGGAAGGTGCAACCTGCAGGTGAATGCCAGTTTGGCACCCTGAGGGGACACAGGGAGTCATCCCATCACAGCTTCCCTACCCTGAGCTGCCCGTGCCTGATGGAGGAGCAACTTAAACCCCCTTTCTGCTCCTTGCTGGGGTCTCAGATTGGGAATTTCAGTGACCATGGGGTGTCTGAGGTACCTGTTTGACCAGTTTGGATACTGGGATGGAGAAAATGGCAGTGCAGAGGGAAACGCAGGGAGGAGGGCAAGGAGGTGGGGTAGGGAGAGCCTCTTCCAGGTGCCTGTTTACAGCAAAATGTGGATTTTGCTCAGCCAGACTTCTAAAAGTGGGAATCCTCTTGGAAAATCTCCTAAATCCTCTGTCCCTGGCTCAAACTGAGGAGGAAAGCACTGCTCTGTAAGCTGTGGGTGGCCTGGGTTCTGCCTCCGTGTCCTTTGGGAATTCAGCCTGGAAAGTCAGCTGGGGGACACCTGAGATGTGCCATTCCCAAAGTGGGTTTTGGTCGTGGGTTTTGTGAGGATAGAGCTCTCCTGTGGGGAATTATTCCTCATTTGCCTGTTCTTCACTTCCATGCATCTTCTTTCTCTCTGCATCCGTTAATTCTCCCCCACTCCAGTGGGATTCTGGGACTCTGTGATTGCTAACTGTGGGCTCTCATTGATGTTTTTTGTAGCTTTTTGTGTGCTGAGGGCAGGGTCAGAATTAAATCCTGTTTCATTCGACCTGAGTGAACAGAATAAACCCCGTGGTGTTGCCAGCACTTGATACTGTCACTGACTGAAAGGGGAGGAAAGGCTGGACTTTGATTTCCCTGTCTCTGAGGCTGGGCAGACACAGAATAACCTCTGGGCATGCTGTGAGGGAGATCTCCGTGGTTTGTCCTGGACTTGAGGTGTCAGGGACGTTGTTACAGTGATCTCTTGTCCCTTTAGGGTGAGCTGAAAATGGCTAAATAGATAAACAAGGAGATTTCAGCTCCTCTGAGCAGATTTTACACTGGACCTGCACTTTGTTCCCTTTATCTGCTCACGTCAACACCAACAAGTGTCCCCCTGAGGGGGAATTGTCACCTTGGCTGGCAGAAGGTGCCACGGTTGGGGTCTGCCCTCTCTGAGGGCATGGAAGTGTCCAGGGCCAGGCTGGACAGAGCTTGGAGCAGCCTGGGATAGGGAAGGGTGTCCCTGGTGAGCCACATTCCAGGGCTCAGCAGCTGTTCCCAAGTGTGCTTCAGGCTGGGACCAAAATACAGCATCCCAGCCCCCTCCAGGGATGGCACAGCTCCTGCACAAAGCCCTCACAGTGTCACTGTCACTGGAAATGTCATCCTCACATCCTGCTCCCAGCAAGGCCACCTGGACAGGCACGGCCACATTTGGGATGGAGCTGCAGCCTCAGGTGGCAGATAGAAAACCTTCCATCATCTTACTTCAAGCAGGGGTGCCAGGCCCCGTTTTGTCCTGTTTTAGGATTTGGGTGAAGGATTTAGTGAGGCCAGCTGGTGCAGGACAGGGTGAGTGAGGTGGATTTCTGGTTTTTATCTCCTCAGCACACTGTTTTGGCAGGTGGGACAGGTACAAGCCACATGTTTGCATGCTGCAGACCCCACTGGAGACAGTCAGGAAATGGGATGAGAGCCTCCTACCTGGCTTCTTTTGGGTTTTTGGGGGTTTTTTTTTTTTGGGGTTTTGATTGCAGTGCAGTGCTGGCAAATCACTGCTGAAAACACTGAAATTCTACCCCAAAGCCGCTCCTGGTCAGGAGCTGACACCCATGTGCAGAACAATTTCAGCTCAGCACCCAAAAAGTTCCTTCCTGTTTGTACTCTGGGTATTTTTGGGGGTTCAGAGAGGGGCAAATGAGGGTGGGGGGAGGACTGGTGACCCCCACTCACAGCCAGCCCTGTGTGTCCCCAGCGCCTGGTGAGGATGAACATGCCCATCTCTCCTGAGGATTTAACCGTGCACTTCACCTCCACGCTGATGGCCCTGATCCGCACGGCCCTGGAGATCAAACTGGCCTCAGGTGAGAGGGAGGGAGGGCTGAGGGGGTGCCTGGGTCACCTGGAAATCAAATCGGCCTCAGGTGAGAGGGGCTGGTGCCTGAGGGGTGGCTGGGTCACCTAGAGGATGCAGCAAAGAAACCAAGGGCAGCTCAGCTCTTTGGAATGCTCTGTGACTGTGGCACGGTCCCACAGGGATTAGGGATGCTGAGGTCTCCTCCAGGTGTGGATTTTGTTATGCTGCAGATTTCCTGTATGTGGAAAAAAAACCCCAAACAACATCAATAAGAGATCAATTCCCTGCCTGGCCTCTTCCAGAGCTTTTCCCCAGCTTTGTCAGCCTCCAGCCTGTGCCTTGCAGGATGGGAGAGCATTTTCTGCCATCTGAGCTCCAGAAAACCAGGAGAAAATTGGAGTTTTCTGAGAGCACGTTGGCTCAAAGCCCAGCTCCTGACTCCAATGTGGGCTTGGTCAGAGCAAGGTGCCAGGAACACCAAGGGCTCAGATTGATCCCGGGATGGGCCATTCACTGAAGAGTTTCACTTAATCCTTGTGGGTGCCATCCAGCTCGGATGATTCACTGAAATCCATGGGCTTGATGTCCTCCCAAAATCATGGAAATTCTGCCCCAGGTGCAATCCTATCTTCCATTTTCTTCCCATGCCAACACCTGAAGACAAGGGAGCTTGGGGAGAGGATGGAGCTCGAAGCATCCCTGTGCCTTTGGGGTGGCAATGAAAAGTGGGAAACTTTGCCCATCCCAGCTGACAACCCTGTGAAGAGAAGCTCAGGATGTGTCCTTCTTGCTCTGAATCAGAAATAAGTTTCCACACCTCTCTTCTGAACTCTTCCAGCCCTTCATGCTGGCAGCAAGGCAGGAACTCCAAGTGCCCCGCAGCACATTCTGCCTTGAGATAAAATGTAATTATTGAAGTGGTTAATCAGGCGTTAATCGCCTCCCAATTAAATTTTGCAATGTAATAAAATGCCCCGGCCTTTTCTCTGGGTCGTTTCCCCATTTCATCAGCTGTGGGGTCACAGTCAAGGCATGCCTGGCCTAAGCACTCTTACACCTAATTTAAAAGTTAACAGGAGGTAACAACGCTCTCAGGAGCAGGGGGTGAGGCAGGGTTAGGCTGTTGTGCTTTCCTAAGCAGTTTTAGGCCAGTGCAAACATCTGAGTTATTCTCCTCCCTGCCATGCTGCTAAACTTTGCCTTTGATGCTTTGGGGAGGCATTGCTGGAAGAAGACAAAATGTTGAGGTGCTTGGGGCTCCCCAAAAGAGTGGGATCAAGACAAGGATCAGACACGTGTTTCTCTGGATGCTTTTAGGACTTCCTGTGACTTTAAGGGCCAGCACCGTGTTTCAGTAATCACTCCTATCTAAGGATGCTGAGAGTTTGTTTAATTTTCGGTTTCTGCTTACCTGTCAGCCTTTTTCAACTGGAAAAGCTCCCCCCACCCTTTTGAAAACTGGAAGGGAGCCAGAGAGGAGGGCTCAGCTGATACCTTGGATAATTTCTGTGGTTTTAGCTCTGCTCTCGGGTGTGAGGTTCTGACCTGTTTTGTTGTTAGGAGCTCCCTTTGAATAGGTTTCATGTGCTACATTTAATTGAGTCTTGGTGGATTTAACTGGGCCTTAATAAAACTGCCTAATGAGTTCCCGTGTGGGAGTTCAAACCACGGTGTAACAGAGTACCCAGAACCTCCTCCTGTCGCCCTGCTCTTAGAAAAATAATCTCTTGTCATTCAGATGAACTCCTTAATTGCCTGCTGTGTGAGGAATTCAGCTGGGAGCTGGCCTGGGGCTCACCCAGCCTTTAATCACTTTCCACGTGTGCATTTAGGCCCAGCTTTGGCCCTTGGAACAGAATTGCTGGGCCTGGCTCTGCTCTGCCTTGGGGTGCAGCTGCTGCGGCAGAGCTCTGTACTTGGGAGTCGTTGCCAGGGATTTTGGGAAGAGGTGGTGGCAGAGGGTTTGAAATCCAGCAGGACATTGTTCAGTGGAGGGTGAACCTGGCCATGGCAGAGGGGGTTGGGGTTAGAGGATCTTTAAGGTCTTTTCCAGCCCAAACCAGTCTGTGATTATGGAATTTTGTGATTCATGTCTGGGTCCTTTGCATCCCACCTGGGACATGCTGCTGCCTCCATGGGCACTCCCCAAAGGAAGAGGCACCTGCAGTTACATGGAATAAATCTGAGCTCAAATTAAGTCCCAGGTCACTGCTCAGAGTCCCCAGGGTGAGGCAAGGATGGTCCTGCTGAGTTCATGCACTTCTGCCACAGAGAATTCCTGGATTCCCTGGACATGGAGGGGCTGTGCTGGCTCACCCTGCCCAAGGAATGGGAAGAGGGGATGCAGACAGTGGGATGTGCTGCCAGGGCAGGGTTCCACTCCTCTCCCTGTCCCTTCCTGGCTGCAGGAGGTGTGAAGCAGCACCAGTGTGATGCTGAGCTGAGGAAGGAGATCTCCCTGGTCTGGCCCAACCTGTCCCAGAAGACTCTGGATTTGCTGGTGCCTCCTCACAAACGTAAGTGCTTCAGGAGCTGGGTCCATCCTGGACACACAGGAACCCTAGTTTGGGTTTCTCTCTCTTCATCTGCTCTATCCAAGCCCAGATTAGGATTTTCCCTCCTTGCCTGCTCTGTCCCAAGCCCCATCTGGGTCACCTGGAGGATGCAGTGAAGACACTGAGCTCAGTGACCTCCTTGGCAGGAGATCTGTGCTGCCCTGGCTCTGTCACACAGAGATTGGGCAAGCTGAGCTCACCTCTAGGCATGGACTGCACTGTGCTGCAGATTTCCTGTGCATGGGAAAACCCAAATCCCAAACTGTGCCCAGGAGACACCAGTGCCCTGTGTGGCCTCTTCTTGAGCTTTTCTCCAGCCTGGGCCTTGCAGGTTGGGAGAGCAATTGCTGCCATTTGAGCTCCAGAAAAATGGGGAGAAGAAAAGTTAAAGCTTGCTGAGGACTTAGAGAATCAATATGAGGTGTTTGGGGGTTAAAGGCCTTTGTGTTACTTAGCCATGTCCTGGGCAAAAGTGCTGAGCAAAGGGGAAGTTTGCTGTTCTCTTGATTAGCTTTGGATTCTTGATTAATGAGAAGCAGTGTAGAGTAATAAAGGCATTGTTAATTAAATAAAAGGCATTGTTAATGAAGAAAAATGAGGCAGCTGAGGAGGTGCAAATCAGTGGGTAGTGACTGCTGGAGTCTTTCCCTCCCCTCCTCTCTTGATTCCTGTATTTCTGCTGTTCCAGTTCTTTTTTCCATGGTGAGTGCTCCAGTGCTGGGCAGGGAAGGGATGTCCCATGGCTCTGAGGGTGAAAAAAAAAATCTGGAAAAATGAAATATTTCTTAAATGTATATTAACCCTCATATATTATACCTCATGTACTTTAATTCAAAGAAGTTGATTCCCTGATAAAGGCTGGCTGTGGATCTGAGATGAATTTAGGAATTCTCTCAGCAACGCTGACAATGCCACTGACTTTTCCTGCCTGGTTTTTCCTACACAAAAAAAAAACCCAAAAAACACCCTACCTGGTTTTCCCTGTTTGCCACAGAGAGCTCCAAACCAAGGCAAGGCAGCAACAGGCAAAGAGTTGAAGAATCTGTTGTAACTTTTTCTTTGTTTTTTTGTTTTTATTTTTTCCCCCTACTTTTCCGTGTCTATTTTGCTTCATTATTCTCACGTTGTTTGTTCCCTCTCCCTGTTCTTCACACCCATTTGCTGTTATTTCTTATTCCTGTCTCCTCTTCATCCTTGGAATGTCTCTGCTGTGTTTTCCCCATGCTCTGGCAGCTGATGAAATGACTGTGGGGAAGGTCTACGCAGCTCTGATGATATTTGACTTCTACAAGCAGAATAAGAACAGCAGGGAGCAAGTCCAGCCCCCCGGGGGCCTGTGCCAGGTACAAAAGGGCTCTTTCCATCCTCCCTCTTGGGCAGCTTTAACAGGAATCACCAGCAGGATTCATCCAGAAGGTCTGGATGATCTTCCAGGCAGGGTTTAAAAATGCTGGCTCAAAAATGGAAATCTCTCCTAAAAGTCTCTCTCAAAAAAATATTTAAAAAATACTTCTAGTTACCTTTTCCAGTAAAGAAAGGTCTTTTCCAAAAAAATGGCAACTGATCTTTGAAATCTAAATCCTGTGTTTAAACATGGCCTGGGGAATACCAAAAGATTTCCTTGTGAGACCTAAGAATTATTGAAATCTGCTGGTAGTTTGGCTATAGAAGGCTTAAATTACTTTTGAAAACAGGAATTACTCAAAGTCGTTTTGGCTCTAATAGGTTTGAAGGTTTTAACAAGTTCTAGAAATATTTTCACACAACTGGCATTGAAAGCCCAATTCTTTCCAGTAGAACAAACAGCTGGTATTTATAGGATGAGCATCCAGCTGATCTCCAGCATGGGGTGGAGATCTGTCCCACATATGGATGGTTACCCCAGATCCATGCAGAGCCACTGGAATTGCACAGCCCCTCTAGCCACATCCAGGGGGGAATTCCCTGCTGTGCTCTGGTGACTGGGAGAGCATTCAGAGGGAAGGGGAATTGCAGCAGGGTTTGGGAGAGCATTCCGAGGGAAAAGGGGAATTGCAGCAGGGCTTGGGAGAATGTTCAGAGGGAAAAGGGGAGTTGCAGCAGGGCTTGGGAGAATGTTCAGAGGGAAAAGGGGAATTGCAGCAGGGCTTGACTTGTACCAGGTGTCCCTCAGAGCCTCTCCCAGCTGTACCCAGGCTGGCGTGGCCTTTCTGCTGTCCAGGGGTGGCCAAATGGACTTTTCATGGACTGGGAGGTGCCCTGCAGCCCATCCCAGCTCTAACAACCTTCCCTTGTGCTTGACAGCCTGGGCCAGTGTCCCTCTTCCACCCCCTGAAGGCCACCCTGGAGCAGACCCAGCCCGCAGCTTTCAGCAACGCCAAAGCCTTCCTGCGCCAGAAGAGCTCGGCCTCCCTCAACAATGGGGGAGCCTTGTGAGTATCCCTGAGCCCCCTCCAGAGCCACCACAGCCTGGGGCTCTCCCACCACTGCTGCTCCACTGGCTCTGGTGACACCAAGGCCAGCAGCCCCTTCCCACCGTGGCTGGGACAATTCCTGCTGGTGGCTCTGCTCCCACTGCAGTTATCCCTGGGCTGGTGGTGTTGGGATCTCGGAGTTTCCTTCATGAATCCTCACTGGAGACCATCCCAGCATGAGTTTGCTCACAGGAATTTGGGTCCACTGCAAAACAACCGAATGAGCCCCTCTGGCCATCCCAGCAATGAGTTTTTGGGAGGCCAGGGATCCTTGGGAATAAATTCCTCCCCTGAGCTTGTGGCACTGAGCAACAGCAAGTGCTTGCCACAACGCAGTTTGTCTCTTTGGGAAGATTATCCCTTCATGGAGAGCTTTCCAAATGGACCTAGTGACAGTGATCCCTAATCAATTCTCCATTTCCTGCTCTCCAGGTGATTTTCCTCTGGATCATGAGCACTGTGGATTTTTAGTGGCAGACAGCTGAGGTTTAAACAGCCCAAATAATCCTGATGGGAAAACAAACACCAGGCTTGACAGCTGGTGAAGGGATCTCAGCGTGGTTGAGGTGTTTGACCAGTGTCCAGCTGGTCCTGCACACAGAATCGGCCTGAACTCCCAAATTCTTTGTTGTCCATCAGCAATTAAGTGGCAGAAGTTGTCTGCCTTAATTACTGGGAAAAAAAATAAATCATGGTTGGTTTGATTTCCTCATTCTTGTAGGATCTTCAGACTCTACAGGGGAAAACCCAGGGGACCTTGGAGCTTCGCCAGCCACTGCGCCCATCCTGCAACTGATTTTCACATGTGAAACCCCAAAGGGTGCTCGAGTTTGGTTTGCCAAATTCAGCAAAATCTCTTCGCCAAAGAATGAATCTTTCTCCCTCTTTTCCTTTGGACAGGCCACCCCCAGAGGGAGGGATCAAAGAGTCCAGTTCTTGGGGGACCCAGCGCACCCAGGATGTGTTTTATGAAACCAGGAGCCCAGCTTTTGAGCGAGGCCACTCCGAGGAGATCCCCATTGAGAGGGTGAGCAAATGGGGGGGAGGTGGGAAGAGGGAGGTGCAGATTTCAGAGCTGTGGGAGGACTTGAGAAATCGAAGAAAATGTTTAGAAAAAGCAGGTGAAGATGGGGTGAGATGCAGGAGATTTTAGAGGTGTGGTAGAACTCCAGAAATTTAAGAAAATACTTAGAAAAAAGAGGTGACGACAGCGTGAGGTGCAGGAGATTTTAGAGCCATGGTGGAATTTCAGAAGATTTAGAAATGTCTTCTCAGGGGAAGACAAGGGGACCTGCATTACCAGGAGATGTGTCCCTTGAGGCAAGCATTGTTCTGTCTCTTGTTTGCTTGTGCATTGTGGAGAAACCCCAAACCTGGCAGCTCCCACAGCCTGATCTGGACATGCTGGAATTCTGTCTTGCTGCCATAGGTCACTTTCTCTTCCCATTTCCCAATGCCATTGTCCCAGCTCAGATGAGGAGTTTCTGGTCAGAAGGACCTGAGGGGTTCCCCAGGTCACAGCTGGGGCTCCTGGCTGGTGGAAGAGCTCATTCCATGGCCTGTGGGATGTCCTTGCTGAGGACACTGGAGTTACTGGAGTAACCTGGGCACTCCACAGCTCTGCAGTTGCTCTCTTTCCCATACCAGCATCTCTTCCCTGTCAAATCAAACTTCAAGAAGCTGATGGTGGCTTCAAAGCTGATGCTCCTGTTCTTGCTACTGAAACCATTCCATGTTTTTGATCAGGTGGTAGAAATGAAGGAGATCAGCCCCACAGTTGCCAACGGAGAGCCCCAACCAGGCCTGGAGAGCCAGGGCCGGGCGGCCTCCATGCCACGCCTGGCTGCTGAAACCCAGGTGAGAGATGGGGATTTGGTGGTAGGAGACCGAGAGTGGGCCAAGATCTCAGCATCTTCTCCGCTTGCCATGGGCTGGAAGTGGCTTGGGAATATTGGTGTGGAAACAGGAATCCAGGCCTTGTGCTGGGAGGGCTGGGGGTCCCCTGCAGGGATGGCAGCTGTCCTGTGTAGTCACAGCACTGTTCCCAGTTTTACTTCTCCCTACTTGCAGCAAAAAGCAGCCCAGGACAATCCCTCTGTCTGGGCCACCCAAAGGTGTCTGGGTCACTATTTGGGGACAAGGCCATTTGCAGCCTGTTCCTGGAAGACCCATTAGCTGTGTGTTGTCTCTCCAGCCAGCCAAGCCATGTTCCTGTGCCCTGTCCTTACCAGAAGCTGGAGATGTGCTGTGACACACTTGGGAGGATGCAGCAGGCACAGGGGCTACCAGGGAGCTGTGCCTGGAAGCTGCACTGGGACACTGAGTGTGTTTTTTCCTCTACTGTGACCTTGGCCAGTAATTTGGTGTTGAGGATTTCCCTTGTTGATTTAACTTTTTTTTGAAAGAAACCTCCTCCCTGGAGTTGACTTTGACAGCAACTTGTGGGCACTGCTTAGTGTGTAGGATGATACAGATCGTTTTTGGCCATCTCACACATGTGTTGCTGTTTGTCCCCAATGCTGCCCAGCCACCATCCTGCCTCCTGTGTCACAACATCTCACCACTCGTGTCCTGCCTCATTCCCAGGGCCTGATTCACACAGCCAGGAGGGAGCAGCCTGCCCTTGGGCTCTGTTTCTGTGGCTCTCCGTGGGGAGCAGAATTTGAAGGATCTGCTGCACGCTAAAGTGAAACCCTGTGTCGTGCACACACAGCAATGGCTCCACCAGATGGAATTGTGGTGCCAACATGCTGGAAGCTGCCCCTTGCCAGCCAGAGGATTTCCCACCTGGCTCCAGAAGCCCCAGCCTTTGTGGGAGCCCTGGGATTCTTGGAATTATCAGGAGCGCTCCTCACTGTGCTTAATAAAAGCAACAGCCCACAAGGCAAAGCTTTCCCCTTCTCAGAAATGTCCTTTATCCTAGAGCACAGGTAGCCCCTCTCCTTCCTTGGCAGTGCAGCTGGCAGAGCCTGCCCTTGGCAAGCTCCTCTCCATGGCAGTCAGGTATTTGCAGGAGTGTCCCTGACAGCAGCATGACTTGTGTCCCCAGGGTGTCACTGCCCCTCCTGCCACACCTGGCTGTGAATCAGGCCAGGAATCTCAGATCTAACCTCATTTAATAATACAATGTTCCGTGGTTGTAGCTTGGGTGAATAACTGATGTCCTTTCTGTGTGTGTCTCCCCCTCCACGCCCCCCACCCTCCCTCTCACATGCTGCTCTGCCCCTCCCCAAAATTTGAGTTCTTTCTAACTCTTCTTTGCAACACTTTCTCTTCCTGGATGTCTCCCTTTCTGTTTACCTCCCTCTTTTTATGTTCCACTTATTTAAAAAAACCCCCTCCTCCTGTGTTTCCACCCTCCCTCTTTGCTGTCCTGCCCTCATCACCTCCCTCCCTGGTCATCATCGTGTCTGCTGCACATCTGATGTCTGACACTGGCTGTACTGTGGGGCTGCTTCCAATAATGTCCCTCACCTTGTCCGAATTGTTTGCAGAGGAGCAAAGCACGGTCACCTGGGAGTTACCTGGCAGTATGTAGTTTGCACTAAATTGTATCCTATTAAATTCATCTTTAGAATTAATTAACCTTCCTTTAACCCTTGACTTTTTTCCCCTCTCATCCGGAGGCGCACCGGCTCAGTCGCTCTCTCTCTCTCTTTTCCCACTTTTCCCTCGATCCGTGGTCGCACGCTGCTCGCTCTGGTAGCAGGGCTTGGCTGGGTGCTTTGCTTTCTTTTGATTTGTTTATTTTCATGCCTCGTTGCTCAGGAATTTAGGCAGCAAAAACAGTCGTGTTGGTAATGAAGATGCAATTAGGAGCTCTCTGCAGGGGTGCATGCAGTCTCCCGAGGCTTTTTGGGAGCCTGTGCCTCCCACAACAAGAGCATTGCCAGGATTTATGGAAAAGGGATTGATTACTTTGCCACTGCCACTGATTCGTGGCAGTGGGACTTCTGTCCCTGGAGTAAGTGTGGAAGCAGGACCAAAGCCCAAAAAGAAATACTGATTTCTTGTCAATCTACCTGTTTGGTTTTTTTGTTTGTTTGTTTTCATTTGGGGTTTTTTGAGGGGTTTTTTTTTTTGGAGGGGGAGTGTTTCTGTTGCGTTCTTCCTGGCAGCCCCTGTATGGATTTTGAAAATCTGGATGTGGTTTTAGTGGGAAATGCTTTCACTTCCCATGTTTTTGCCCAGCAGACTGTCCAGTTTACAGCCCCCCTTGCCTTCCCCCAGCTGCAGGCTCAGCACTAAACAAGGACAGATACAAAGCTCCTGAGTATAATTTCTTGCTCACACAAATGAGTGCCACAAGAGGTGACACAAAAGCAGCACAAAGTGGTCCTGCTGATCGAATTGGTGCTTCCAGGGCCACACCACAGGCTGTCCTGGGCTCCCTCATCCCAGCCTTGTGCCTCTGATAAACCTTCCAGCCCTGGGATCCCAACTGCCCTTCAGTGGGAAGCACCAAAATGTGGGTAACTTCCCAGATTGTGCATTTACACCCAGGATAATCTGCCTTCCAAGGGAGGGAGAGTGGTTTTTCCACTCAAAATAACAAGCAGAGCTGTGAAACAATTGGCTTAGCTTTGGGTAAATATCATGGGGAAGCAGAGATCTGGATTTCAGGACAAGCAAACAAAAGAGAGCAGACAGGAAAAATAATACAGAGCTCTTAGGAAAGGTTACAGTGAGCAGAGTAAATGTTCCCTGAGAGCTGTTGTTGGAGGCACTTATTGGATGGAGAATTCAAACAAGTATAAGGCTGAGGGACGGGGGAACATCCTGGATTTCACTGGAGCACTGTGCTCTGAGATCTCTCCTCTGGCACACGGCTCGGATGCAGTGACAGACCCAGGGAAGCACCCAGAGGGTGGATGAGGTGTTGTCTCCACCCAGAGCCAACCAGAGGCCAGCAGAGGAGGAAATGTGGGGATTGTCCCTGTTTTCTGAGCTTTATCCCTGGGCAGAGGGAGGGCAGAGGCTATGAAAGGAGCTGTCCTGCAGGGCACTTGTGTGGGGTTCTGCAGAACCTTTGTAAGGTTTTGTACCTAAAGAGAAGAGAGCAGGGTCTGGAGCTGCCACTGGCACAGGGAGGGGTCCAACAATGCTGTTACAGCTCTCAGTGCCCAGATGTTTGGACACAAATGTTTTAAAACAGCAATAGCAAACCATGTATTCCTTTCTGGAGATGTCCTGGTGGGATTGCAGGATGTACACACTGTCCTTGCTTCAGGGAGTGGTGGTGGGACAAGAGAGGTTTAAATGTTTGTGTTCACTGCAGGGAGAGAGAAGGAATTTCCTGGTGGCTTGGCCTATACCTTGCCCTGATTCCTGACTTTTCTCCCCCTCCATGTGGTGCTCAGCAACGCTACCTGCTTTCCTCTTTGGAGGTGCTTTGGGATGCAGGCCCTGGAGCAGCTGTGGGTGCCCCTGGTGTTGGAGAATTCCCCTTGTGAGGCTCTTGGCTGCTGCTCTGCCCCATACCCCTGCTGAGCTCCCTGCTGGCTGTGCCATTCAGTGCCACCTGTCCCTGTGCTCCCCTGGTCCGCAGGGATTGGCACTCAGAAATAGCATTCCTGCCCCAAATTTCACACTCGATCCTCATCCCATGAATCCTCCTGCCCGTTCCGGTTGTCTCCAATTAACCATTTCTCTCCTTCCCCTCCTTGCCCCTTTCTCTCGCTGTTTAACCCCTCCATGCTGGGAACCAGGCAGCCGAGCAGGGCCCGGCGCCTTCCCTCACCCTGCTCCGTGTCCCTCCCTGTTCCCTGCAGCCCATCCCGGACACGAGCCCCATGAAGCGCTCGGTCTCCACGCTGACCCCGCAGCGCCCTCACGCCATGCACCTCTACGAGTATTCCTTGGAGCGCATGCCTCCGGAGCAAGGCCACCACCACCACCACCACCGCTGCCACCGGCGGAAAGAGAAGAAGCAGAAGTCCTTGGATAGGGCCGCCCATCACTTGGCTGATGGACAAGCTGGTGAGTGCTTTACCAACGAGGATTTGTCCCTGGGAGGTCAGGGAGGAGATGTATGGCCCCTGTCCCCCTCCTTTCAGGTGGGATTTGGGGTCCTGCCTGCGTGGAAGGACCTCCCCACCCCACACACGCTGGTGACCCAATGTTCTCCTTTCAGTAGCCCAGTCTGCAGAGTCTTCCAAGGACAAGAAGCAGGAGCGTGGCCGCTCCCAGGAGAGGAAGCAGCACTCCTCCTCCTCCTCCGAAAAGCAGCGCTTCTACTCCTGCGACCGCTACGGCAGCCGGGACCGTGCCCAGCCCAAATCTGCTGACCAGAGCAGGCCCACCTCCCCAAACGGGGGCCCAGAGCATGGCCCACACAGACAGGTGAGGAGAGGCAGGGGGGGAAACGGCCCTGAGCTCTGCCAGGGATTTGTGCACTTTTTCCATGTTTTGCTTAATTAGAGGAGGTAGAAAGGGGAAGGAAGGTCAGGCAGTTGCAGATAAAGCCTTTGAGGTCTTTCAAGCTGTGCCCAGCCCCACCTTGTCACAGCACTCAGTACTACCTCCAGGGATGGGGACTCCAAACCCCCCTGGGCAGCCCCTACTAATGCCTGACCACCCTTTCCAGGAAGAAATTCCTCCTGATGTCCAACCTGAGCCTCCCCTGGCCCAACTTGAGGCCATTTCTTCTTGTCCTATTTCCTCTTACATGGGAGCAGAGTTCGACCCACACCTGGCTCCTTGCTTCTGTCAGGGAGTTGTAGAAACCAAAAGGGTTCTCCCTGAGCCTCTCTTTCTCCGGCCTAAAATTTAGTTCTCCTTTCTTTTGCAATTAGGAGGTGCTTAGGCCCTTGGGAGAAGCTGGGCAGCTTCCCCTGGATGCTGGAATGTTGCTGGTCACTGGGAGAGCCAGGCAGGGCAGAACAAGCAGTGACTGACGGCCTCAAAAGCCTGATGGTTTGATAGGAAGGAAAAAGTACTCTTTAAAAATGTAGTCTGGTCTCAAAATGTTAGGTTGGGAAAGGCTGAGGGATTGTTCAATGCATTCGTGTCCTGCCTTGGGAGAATGTAAACAGAGCTGGGAAGACAGAGGCCCTTTCCTCTCACTCGTGGCATTTGTGTAAATTTCTGCAGCTTAGTTCACTCTCACAAGGCATTATTAGTAACCTAGGAAGCTGCCAGACCCTTCTACCACTCCAAAATCAAATGTGTAATATTAAAGAGGAGAATGTGAATGCATTTCTGTTAAAGGGACTTGTTAAAGCCTGTCCTAAAAGCTTTTGGTTATTATTTTTTCAGAAATTGGCTATTTAATCCAAAGGCATTTCATTCCCAACCTGCAAAAAACAGTCACCCAGGTCCTCCTTTGGTGTGGAATCCATAATAACAGCCCGTAATCCAGTTTTGGCAACAGAAATAGATTCATGGAATCCTAAAATGGTTTGATTTGGAGGGGACCTTAAAGCTGGTCTCGTTCCAACCCCTTGCTATGGGCAGGGACACCTCCCACAAACGCACACAGCTGTGGGGTGAAGTTCTGCAAAAACCCACCCCAAAGCTAAACTGTAAAAAACCCAACAATAATTTGTAAAACCCCCCCAATAACTCAGGTTTCTGAGCTGCTCCCAGGCCAGGTAAGGCGCATGTCGAGCCCTGTATGCTGTGGGTGCCTCCCCTGGGCAGTGTCCCCTCTGTTGGAGCCGTGTGCCAGTTTGCGTCCTACCGATGCTCTGCCCCTCTCTGTTCCTACTGCTCCCAGACTTGAACTCTCCAGCTCTTCACATCTCGTGTTGAATTATCTCTCGAGAACCTCCCCTCCCCGACTGTGCTTGTCTAAACTCTCTCTTTTTTTTTGCTTTTCTTTCCTCTTGTGACTCGTCTCCGCCTTCTGTTGCTTCTCCTTCTGTTTGATACCTGCCTGCCTTTGTGTTTGTCCGGCGTTTCCCTTTTTTTATTTTTTGATTTGCTCTGTTCCAATTTTGATGTAGGGCAGTGGTTCAGTTAATGGGAGCCCCTTGCTGTCGACATCTGGTGCTAGTACCCCCTGCCGGGGTCGGAGGCAGCTCCCACAGACTCCACTGACCCCACGCCCCAGCATCACTTACAAGACCGCTAACTCCTCGCCCGTGCACTTCACCACTTTCCAAACCCCCACGTTCTCCCCGGGCCGCCTGAGCCGCGGGCTGTCCGAGCACAACGCGCTGCTGCGGGGGGAGCAGCAGCCGCCCCCGCCCGCCGTGGCCCGCATCGGCTCCGACCCTTACCTGGGCCACCGCGACGCCGCCGACAGCCCGCAGCACGCCGCGCCCGAGGACACGCTCACCTTCGAGGAGGCCGTGGCCACCAACTCGGGCCGCTCCTCAAGGACTTCCTACGTCTCCTCCCTGACCTCGCAGTCGCACCAAATCCGCCGCGTGCCCAACGGGTACCACTACACGCTGGGGCTCAACACGGGCCCCGGCGCCAGAGGACGCAGTTACTACCACGAAGCCGATGAGGATGACTGGTGCTAGCGGCTCGGCGGAACCCTGCGAGGTGTGCGTGCTTAATAAGGATGAGTTTTATCATCTGGAGGGCTGGGAGCTCCCACGGGGGCCCGGGGGCAGCCAGCGGGGCAGCCCTGAGAACTGCTCAGCGCCCGGGGCTGGAGATGCCCCTGCAGCCTCTTCTCCTCTGTTGTTCTTTAGTTTTTTCCTTTGTGGTTTGTTTTTTTTTTTTTGCACTAGACAGATGGAGGAAGAAGGCTCCCTCCTTCTGGGGAAGGCAGCGGGAGGAGCACATCCCTCTCTGCCCCCTCCCCATTGCCTTGTCTAGTCCCAAGACACGCACCAGGCGCCAACCCGGCCACGGACACGAGGAGCCGGGAGAAGAGCGATCCTCACCTTCCGTGGCAGAAAAGCAGAACTGTGGGTCCTTCTCGAAATTGCCGCAGTTTTGTTGGGCTATTTCTTAATTAATTTACCATCATAATTCCCCCCTGCCAGGGTGGGAGCCGGGGGTCGCAAAGGGACTCGCGCGAACAACGCTCGCCCCCTGCGTTTTGTCTCGTTGAGCGCTGAGAAGGAAGAGATGCACCCAAGAAACTGGGAGAGGAGAAACACAGCCCAGAACAAAGGACAGTCCTTTGGGACTTGATGTTCAGCCACTGCAATCCTTTAGGGCAGAGCTGGTGCCACCCCCGAGCTGACCCTGCTGTGACACCACTGCCCAGGGGTCTCTACTGTCACTCACCACATCGGGTCCTTCACACTGACACACGGTAAAGCCACAAGAGAGCTCCTTTGTAAGGACTGTTTCCTTGCTGCTGAGACTTTCCAACCCATCCTTCTCTCCTGTTGACTGCAACACGCCCTCACTGTTTTGTCTTGTTTACAATATAAGCTTGATTTAGCAAAAAACAACTTAAAAAAAAAAAGTCCACAAAAAAAAAAAAACCAACCCAAACAAAAAGAGGAAAAAAAAAAAGCATAGGGATGAGAAGAAGAAATGTTATTGGTTTTATATCAAGCTATTAGATAGAACTTTAACTTTTCATTGTGTGCATTTTTGTAAATTGTACAGTAAAAAAAAAAAAAAAAAAAAAAAAGAAAAAAAATTTCCTCTTTCTGTAGAGAATTAGTCCAATTGTCATTCCAGGTCCCACCGTTTCTACCGAATGCTCCAGTTGTTCACTACTAAGTGCCTAACCTTTGAAATCTTTCACAGTGACGATGCAACCTCTTGCTTCGAGGCATCAGAGCTTGGGCGAGCGTGGGGAGGGCAGAGGGGGCGGGGGCCGAGCGGGGCCCTGGGGTCACCACGCCCTGGACACTGCACCCCCAGCTGGGAGCTTCCAGTGGGGAAGGCAAACATGCTTTGGGGTTGGTTTGGGTTTTGTTGGCCTTTATTTTTTTTTCTTTAATTTTTTTTTTTTTTTTTTAAGAATATATAAATATATATATATATAGATACACTTCTATGGGTGGGAGGGGAGTGATTGCAGCTAACAAAGCCGGCCTTGTCTCATTGCCCAGTGGAGGAAATGCAGGTGGGAAAGGGGCAATATCTGCAGGGGTGCTCCTGCAGGAGAAGCACCATCTCCCACAGGCCTGCTGAGAGAGCTCTGGCCGTGCATCACTGGTGTGGAGGGCAGTTGGAGTGAGTTGTTTTAATTGCCTGATAAGAGAAGGTTAAAAGAAAAATGATGATGATAATAATAATAATAATAATCCAAACCTCTAACTCTGATTCTCAGGGATGAGATTTCTGCGTTCTTGCAACGACTCTTGTGTTGGCTGGTTTCTTTCTTTCGTGCCCGTGTGGATTCCTGCACTGTGAGCCTGTGAAAGGGGCAAATGCGCTGCGCTGGCGGGGACGGAGGCTGGGGGCAAAGCTGGCCAGGACCTCGAGCCTGGGGCTCTGCTGAGCCCTCCTAGGGCTGGTTCGGGGCACAGGGCAGCCAGAGGACGTGGAGAGGTTAAAAGGTGAAAGGAGGAAGGGGCATATCCCTATAAACACCGCTAGGAAAGAGGATAGGGTTGGAGAGGTGAATTTTTTCAGAGGATCTACCAAGCCCCAGAGCTGTGGAACTTCTCCAGGCGCAGTGGCCGCGTGGGATGGAAATCCCGCTGGCCCTGGTGAGCTGTTCTGTCCTGGGGTGCTTGGAGGGGAGCAGATGCCACCAAAACACTCAGGAGGTCTCTTGTGCTCTCAGCAAAGTCTGTCAGCCTCAGGCAGGAGCAGTCTGCTCTTGGGTGGTTCTTCACATCTCCTGTAGCTCTTCCCTTGAGGAAACTCAAGCCGGTTTTGTTCCCTCCAGTGTTTTGTTTTGATTTCGTTCTGTTCAGTAGCACTCTCTGGCTGATCTCATCCCTGGATTCTGCTAAAGGATAACTCCTGTCTGTATCTCTGTCTCTGTACTCGTGTGTGCACTCGGCATAAAGGCAGTGTGGTAGCCAGAGGTCACGGCTGGCATTCCTGGCATTCCCAAACGGAGGGCTATGCAACCAGATGACACGTGTGGACACACCCCCACCCCACCACCACTCAAAGACCTTCATCCATCTGTAGCTTTAGCTGCTGGATTTTCCTGTTTCAGGCTTCAGCACGATTGTGACCAAATGTTTTATACATTTTCCTGAAAATGAAGGCACAAACACTTTATTTGAAATTTTCCAAGGGAACGTTCCTATTTTACTCCAGGAAGTCGAGAGGAAGAGACAACACCATCTCTCTGCCCGTGCATGCAAACACTGTACCCACACTGGAAAGCAACAGAGATGTCTTTCTGTACGGAATAATTCTGTATTTTCCCCCCTTCCCTCTCCCATTTTCCATCCCCAACCCCCTAGCCCTGCACTAACACAGCCTTGGGTCACCCCAGTTCTTAGGCAGAACACAAAGAGGAATCTCAAGTTGTCCAAATCCTCCACCCGCCTCGTAGGGGTCGATGACAGTGACAGACAAGCCTGACCACAATTATCCATAACCCTTTCCCGACGTTTTTTTACAGCCTCTCTGCTGTCTCTCCATCTCTCCAAGAATCCTCATAGTGAGTTGCCAAACTTGAATTGCACCGATCAGTTTTCTGCATCCAGAACCAGTCTCGTAGTGGCTGTACTTTGAATAAGTAATGTTTGCATGTAATATATATACATATATACATATCTATAAAAAGTATGTGCATGGAAAATGTTTATCTTCGTACTTTTTTGATACAATGTATTCATCAGTTGTTAATTTTTAATTATATTTGATATAAATTTGGGGGTTTGTTGCAAAACTTTATATTTAAAAAAACAGTGTGAAAAACGATCAAAGTTCCAACCATGCAACACAAGCGGAACTTTACCCAAAAAAAAAAAAAGGGGGGGGGGGAAATTAAAGAAAAAAAAAAAAGGTTCTGTGATTGCCTAGTTTGCTGCCTGAGTAATATTTATCAGCCAAACTTTGAATTCTGCAGTTGTTTCTACAATTCCATTTTGTATGAAGCAAAGTCCTTGAATTAAAATAAAAACTTAGCAAAAAAAACCCAACCTGAGCCATTCCCAGACGGTGTGTGCGGTGTGCCTGCTGACAGGGAGGCGCCGGAGGGCCGGCTCTGAGGGCCTGCCCAGCCCAGGAGTGACAGCCCGGGAGGAACTGCATCCCAAACTGGGATTTTGCAAGGAACTGGCCGTGGCTGTGGGAGTTTTTTGGTCCATAGAGGATTCACAGGTGCTCCGTTTGAGTAGGGAGCTGTTTGGAAATTTGTGGTGTGGATCCAGCATGGAGATGGCTGTTCTGGAGTCCAACAGGCAGCAGGACTGTAAAGTTGAGGGTTAAAAACCCCCAGCAGCGATTGATTCCTGCCACGTTTTTACCAGAGGGATGTTCCTCCTGTAAATGTTGCCACAGGCTGCCCAGAGATGCTGTGGATGCTCCATCCCTGGAAATGTTCAAGGTCAGGTTGGATGTGGCTGTGAACAAGCTGAAGGTGCCCCTGGTCATCCCAGAAGGGTTGGACTCAAGAACCTTCAAAGGGTCTAACCCTAAATCCAACCCAGCCTGTTTTGGGTTGTGTGGCTTCCTTTGGCTCTAACCCTGACCAAACCCTAACCCCACTCCCAGCAGGTGCTCCTGGGGCTCCCTCAGGCAGCCCTGGAATCAGCAGTGTGAGGGGTTGGATTGGAGTCAGAGTCTGTCATGTGTCCACTGCTGTAGCACCTGGAGAAAACAGAATTTGTCATAATCATATTTGTGGAATAATTTGGAAGTTGGTACTTCCAAGACTTGCCCTGAGCAGAAAATCCTAAGGGCTGTCAGGACAGAAGGAAAGAACTTCTCGTTTCTCTGGATAGCTGGAGGATCCCCCTCATTCCTTTCCAGGGCAGAAATCTGCTGTGTTCCTCCTTCATAGGGATCTTCTGGTGTCACACAACACCAAGGACTCTCCAAAAATTTTTGGATGCTGTAAAGCACTTTTTAGAGCACAAGATCTTGACGACTCTTCTCTCTTGTTGCTTCTTTTCTGTGATGAGACCACCCAAGGTCCCACCTGAGATTTGGTGTGGAATAAAAGGAAAAGGTCCTCAAGTCCCTGATCTCCAGGCCAGGCTGGAGATGGGAAGGAGATGTTTTGCTTGAGGTCACACAGTTCATGGTCAGCAAGGTTTGGGGCAGGAGAACTTGCCTTGGCTTGCAGTGTGGTCTGTGCAGGGTTTGGGTGGAGGACACTGGAGAGTAGGATTTTTATAAAGTTTTTGAAATATCCCAAATAAACATGAAATGGAGATTTCTGAGCAGGATACAAGGGAAGGTTTGAAGTGGAGGATTTGGAAATCAGTGTGGATCAGTGTCCACCCCGACCACCAAGGGGACCCCACAGGATTTGCTTCCCCTCAGCCACCTGGGGAGCTGGAATCTGCCTGGGGGACCAGCTGAGCAACCTCTCCCCTTTACAGCTGGATCACAGAGACCTCCAAACCCACTTTACAACCCCATATGGGGTTTAAAACCCTAAAAGCCTTTTGGTGACTCTCTGCCCTTTTAAAGTATTTTTTTTCCCTTTCTTTCTCTTTATCCCAGTTGTGTTCTTTGGGTTCAAGGCAGCAATGAACTCATCAGCTGCTCCAGGGCCTCTTGAGCCCTGGGCTGAGGGAGCTGGAACAGGCAGGATCCCTGATCCTACACTCAAACGTTTCCCACATCCAAGATGCTGGAGCTGGAACCTCTGGGTCTGAGTTCAGCTAAATCCCAAAAATGGCTTTATTTTTGTTCCTCATCCCGTTCCTGGTGGAACATTTTGCTTTCAGGGTGTTTTTGCAAGGTCTCTTCCCTCAAGAGCACATTTTTCTAGCAGAGACTACAAGATTTCTACTCCCTTTATTCCCCGTGGATAAAACCTGGATCAGCTTTTCCCAGGCCAGCACCCCACACCCGGTTGTGCCATTAGGGGGAAGCATTTTCAGGCTTATTCTACTTTCTAGGGAAACAGAAAAAAAAAAAGAAAAAAACACTGATTCAAAAGGCTTGAGAGTCATTCCCTGGAATATTTGTTTTAGGATGCAGAAAACTCAGGGTGACACGCTGAGCACACCTGAGTTCAAGGTGCTCAGATAATTTGGCTTTTTTTATTCCTTGGAGCATGAAAAGCTGGGATCATCTGCTGATTCCTCATTCCAGCCACATTTCAGACAGCACCCACAGACTCCTACATCCCCTCCAAGGTGACAGATTACTCATCCCTCTTTATCAAGCCTAAGCAGATCTGATATTTTCCAGGCTGTGAAAACACCATTTTCAGAAAGTGCCTGATCGTGATAACAAACCTCAACTCAATGCTGTCACTCAGCACATTCCAAAATATTTTGCAGAAGAGGCGAATTTTGCATTTTTATGTGATTTTTAAAAAAAGTCACTTGAGACTCTTAAAAGGGACTAAATTGCCCAGGGTCACCCAGCAAGTGAGGACAAGGTTAAGGTTGTTCTGCTGCTTCCTTCATGTTTGAAGTCACTGGAGTGACCAGGTTTTTTTTTACACCCACAGGTTTTTTATAGGATCCCAGTGAGGAGGGGTCACTGGGAATTTGGCATCTCTCTAGGAGGAAATTCACTCAGGGAGTGTCTAGAGGGAGGAGCAGTAAGAGAAATGCTGGAAATTTGGGCACCAAGAGATGGCTGATGCACTGGGGGCTCTGATAAGGGTGTGCAGATAATTGAGGGTGAAGTCTTGGGGTGGGGAGTCAGCTGGAGAGCAGAGATCTGAGCAAACCAACCCTAAAAGAAGGGACAGAAGTGCAGAATGGAGCCCCTCCACCCAAGGAGGAAGGCAGGAACAAGCTGGTGGAGCAGAGCTGTTAATTCAAAGCAAACAGTGCCAATAACTGGAATTTATTCATTTTAGCCTCACCTCCACTTTCTGTCTCTGCTCTGAAACAGAATATCCCAGTCCTGGCTTTGTCTGTGTCTGTTTTTAGTATTCCTGAGGTTCTGGCAGCCTTTTTTTCTGCCCAGTACGGCACAGAGGAGGAGGAAGAGGAGGTGTGGTCCTTGTCCAGCTACTCCTGCACAAAAGGCTGGCACACCCGCAGGGGTGGAAACCCGAATTTTCTCACTGAGGGCTGAGGAGGGGCGTGGATGTGGTTGTGTCACTGGATACAGCAAATGTGAGGGTGGTCAAAAAGAGGATGCTGAGCTGAGAGACAGGACTGTGGCACAGTAATCCTGGGAATTCAGCAAGTTTGGGTTTTTTTCCTTCTCATGGATTAGAGAGTGCTTGAAAGATCTGGTTCTGCAGGTAGTTCACCTAAAAAAAGATCTGGTTCTGCAGGTGATCCACCTAAACCTGACCTGGTGGGGTGCAAGGAGCAGAGGGCAGAGTCCCATGGGACTTGCATCAGCCAGGGGTGGGCTGCAGGACATGCCAAGCGATGTGACGTGGTCACATCCAAGGGAATCAATCACGGGGATTCCGGAAGGAAAGGCAAACCTGTGTCACATGTTCTTGGCAAATAAAGTCCTCTACACGGCAAAGCAAAGGCTCCTGGAGTGTCTCTGACCTTCATTTCCGTGAGAAACCGAGTCAGTGTGGCAGGGGAAGTGCCTGGGAAGGGGCAGACAGAGGTGGGCACAGCACTGAGCTTGGCTCATGTCTCAAGCAGCAATCAGGATTTCAGGTGAGGATTCCAGATTGTCTTTTCCCAATGCCGTGGTGTGGCATTCACCAGCAAAATGACAGCTGGGTGTCACTCCTGAGCATCTCCTGCTCCCTGGCAGGGATGTCCTCCTGGGGTTGGGTTGCCTGTCTCTTGCTGAAGGCTCCCAAGTCCTTTGTGTCTCTGCATGATTGCTGCAGGGAAAATATTTTCATGGATTGGGAATGAGCTTGCCTCCCTCATAAGCCTGAGCCAACCCCCCCCCCCCCCCCCCAGGGTATCTGTGAGCAAGCAGGGCTTTGTCACAGCTTGGGACACAGTGTGGCTCCAGATTCAGGGTCTGTGCCACTGGTGATACTGGAGAGCTGAGCGGGGGGCGTCTGCTAAAGGGCAGCACTCCAGTCTGGAGTGGGGAATGGGGGTGCTCACTTTTGGGGTGAGTCTGGGATGGTGGCGTGGCTGGGGAGGACCTGGCCTGGGTCAGATTTACCCCCTGTGATCTCAGTAAGGGGCTGGAGTGGCTCAGACCTCAGGAAACGGGGGTTATACCCAGTCCAGCTCTCACTGGAGAACTGGGGTGCCTCCTCACCCCAAAATGCCAGGGCAGGAGGCTGCTCTGTCCTCCTGCCCGCAGGAGCAGGGCCAGGTACCCCCAGGGGGAGCTGGGCACAGCTGGGGGGGCGAGGGACCCCGAGAAACACTTGCAGGGAGTTTTGGGGTACAGAGGATGTGGGATGGGATGTCTCCTGTACTCGTGGAGGCCAAACCAGCCCAGGAGGGGCCGTCAAGAGCCGCTGCAGAACCCGCCGGAGGTGCAGCCGTGTCTGTCTGTCTGTCTGTCCGTCTGCACGGGGGGGAGGGAGGGAGTGAGGACCCCCCTCCCCCAAACTCCTCATCCCGGGGGTGCTGGCACCGCGGCTGATTTTGGGGAGGGGGTGATGTGGGCCATCAGCCGCGGTGCTCCCCCGTCCCTGCGCGGTGCGGGGCAGGGCGGGGGCCGGGGCCGGGGGCGGGGGCAGGGGCGGGGGCCGGGGCCGTGCCTGTCCCGGCGGCGGGGCCGGGCCGGGATGCGGTGGGGCCGGGATGCGGCGGGGCCGGTGTCGGGCACGATGCGCGGCGGGGCGCTGGCGCTGCTCTGCGCCCTGTCCCTGTGCCCGGCGGCGCTGGCGGCCCCCGAGCCGGGCTCCGGGCTGGACACAGGTAGGATCGGCGGCCGGGGGTCCCGGGGGGCTCCCTGGGGGCTCAGCGGGGCCGGCGGGCGGCGGGGACATCCCGGGCAGGGATGCGAGCGGTCCCCGATGGGATGCGCTGGGAGCTCGGCACCGCGGAGTGGCGAGCGGGGAAACGGGAGAGGGGCTCGACCGGGACCCCCGGGGTCCTGCGGGGATGAGGAGGATGTTCCTGGCGATGGGGGTGAAGGGGACCCCCCAGGTGCCCCAGCGTCCCGGCCACGGGGCAGCCAAAAATGTTACGGGGCAAAAAAGGCTTCGCGCACGGCGAAGGGGCATCCCCCGTGAGCTGCTGGGGCTGCTGGGGGCGGGCAGGGAGGGACCCTTCTGCTGTGTCCCTGTGTCACAGGAGTGCCTGCAGCGGCGTGTGGGTCCCTCCCCCTGCGGGACAGAGCAGCCGGCGTTGCTGAGATGCGCGTGTGGTTTCTTGGATGTCTCACATCATGGAATCATGGAATGCTAAACTGGTTTGGGCTGGAAGGGACCTTAAAGTCATGGGCAGGGACACCTCCCACTGTCCCAGGCTGCTCCCAGCCCCAAGCCTGGCCTTGGACACTGCCAGGGATCCAGGGACAGTCACAGCTGCTCTGGGCACCCTGTGCCAGGGCCTGCCCACCCTCACCTTTGGCTGAGCATCACCCAGGTGTGAGGCTTTGCCCTTTGGTCTCTGCTGCCCAGGCTGGGGAAGGTCCTGATCTCAGGAAGTTTTTCAGGTTTTATTGTAGATGTGACTGGGGCATGGTGCAATCCTCCAAACGTGGGGTTTTCCTGGATTTTGGCCTAAAGTAAGACACTTCTTTGTGGTTGAGGCTCTTGTTCCCCAGCCAGTCCCTACTGATGGAGCAGTTCTGCTCCAGGCAAGGCCTGTGTGGTGGCACAGCTCCAGGAAACACCCTCGAGGAGCAGGATGGGGAGTGAGGGGCTGAGCTTGGCTGGACTTCCTGCCCTTGGAGCTGGGCTTGGCTTCAGGTGCTGGAGCAGTGACCCGTGGCACTCCTGTGCCTGGCTGGGTGCCCTGTGTGCTGATCCTGAGGCAGGTGGGCAATAACTGAAGTGTGGAGAGAGTGCGGCTCATGGCTGGAGCCAGGACTTGGTGCTGAGATCTGGGGAGACCTTGTTGAGGTTCTGTGTCCCCTTTGCTCCAGCAGTGGCAGAGAGGAGGGCACTGCAGGTGGCAGTGGTGACACCTTGGGCTTAGAAGGAAATTGGGATCCATTTCTTAGGAAATAAGGATCCCTGTCTCCTTTCCTCCCTCCATCTCAGTCAGGACAGGAGGATGTGCTGCTCCTGGCTCTCTGGTGTTGGTGTTCCTGATGTCCTGATCCCACTGACCATAGCTCCCACTGCAGCTCACCCACGTCTTTTAGCACTGAATCAAGTCCCTCCCATGAACTCTAAACCAAGTGTCAGCTGGAGCACCAAGCTGGCCTGGGAATGGTGGAGAGGCAGATTTTGAAGGGAGCAATTATTGAACTTGCATCTGGTTTTTGTGGTTTCATAGAAACCTGGAAGGGTTTGGGTGGAAAGGGACATCAAAGCTCATTCCATCCCACCCCTGTCATGGCAGGGACACCTCCCACTGTCCCAGGCTGCTCCCAGCCCCAATGTCCAGCCTGGCCTGGGACACTGCCAGGGATCCAGGGGCAGCCCCAGCTGCTCTGGGCACCCTGTGCCAGGGCCTGCCCACCCTGCCAGGGAACAATTCCTGCCCAATATCCCAGCTAATCCTGGGAAAGCCATTCCCTGTGTCCTGTCCCTCCATCCCTTGTCCCCAGTCCCTCTCCAGCTCTCCTGGAGCCTCTTTAGGCCCTGCCAGGGGCTCTGAGCTCTCCCTGGAGCCTTCCCCTCTCCCAGTGAACACCCCCAGCTCTGCCAGGCTGGCTCCAGAGCAGAGGGGCTCCAGCCCTGGAGCAGCTCCGTGGCCTCCTCTGGTTCTTTTTATGCCGGGAGCTGCAACAATTCCTAAGAATTCCCCCTTCAGTGCTGTAGGTCTGGGATGGGGTGGCACTGGCAGAGATTTTTTGATTTGGGATGCTGTGGGGTGGGATGAGGCCCAGCTGCCCCTTCCTGTCCTCACAACCTGGGGTTCTCCAGGGCTTTGCTGAGCTCCTCCCACCATTCCTGGGATGCTCTGGTTAAGAAGGAGGAGAAAGTAGGAAGTTCCTTGGTTCAGTGGGAGCCCAGAGGCTCCCGAGCTCCTGGGAGCCACCTTTCCCTCACCAAATACAATAAATGATAATTGCAACCCCACTCTGCAAAACACAAAACTCCCCCAAATCACTCCAGAAAATCCTGTCTGGGAATGAGATCCAAAAAAGGAAAGTGCACAAACAATTTGCCATTAATTAAAGCTGGAGTCGTCCAATTAAAATCTGCTTAATTAAGGGATGCATCTGAAAACGCACAGCTTGCCTCCTGCAGGTGGCATTTCTTCCTTGAGGTTTTGGGGAAAAATAGGTTTTCAGGAAATGATCCTGCTGGAGGTCTGAGACTCCGAAATGTCGGCTCCAGCTTTGTGCAAAGTCCTCAAATCTGGGGTCTTTTGGGAATGTGCACATGGAGTTGGTAAATGAAACATTGAACCTGATGAAAATATGGAAAATGAAATACAAATTGTGTTGTATCAGTGCTATTTATGTACAGTTGCATGTGTTTTATATATATTTATATATATAAAATTATATTTATTTATATGAAATCAAAAGATATTTATTTCTATGAAATACATTTGTGTCTGGGCCTGATGCTGATAATCTTAACTAGTTCCAAGTTCAACTTCTTCAAAAGTCCAGAAATCCCAGATTTGTACTCTTTGTGTCATTTCCATTTGATCCTCCATTTTATAAAGTGCCGTGATGTCCTTAATTAGGCAATTATATGGAATTACCAATTTTTTTCCCCTTGACAGGACCCTAAATTGTGCGTTTAAAGTGGAATAAACACAGGGGTCAGTGCCTGTGCCCCCAGCACAGATTGCAGCTGGGAGCCATCCCCTGAGGCTTTGCCCCTGGGAGGGCAGGGCATGAAAAATCAATCCCTGAGGGCTCTCAGGAGTTCTGGGAACCCCAGACAGAGCCTACCAGGATATTTTTACAATCCAGCTTTTATCCCTGAGCTCCTTCGTGGGCTCCTCTTTGTGCTCTGGAGGGAGGAGGAAAAATCCTGCCTGGGTTTGTGCTTCAGATCCATTTGAAGGACTCCCTTATCTGAACTCTGGGTTTACTGAGCATTATTTTCCAGTTGGTTTCTGCTGGGTGAAAGAGCCTTTTCCCTAAAATCCTCCAGTGCTTTTATCTGGGAATAGGGAGGAGGTGAGTTCCTGCTTTCCCTCAAATACCTTCTCCTGATTCCTTGGAGTTGTGTGGTTGTACCCCCTTTGCTCTGACCGTGGTACCCCCAGGTGCCTCTGGTTTGGCTGTTCTGGGAATTCCAGCCTGGAAGTGGCCCCAGTTTCCCTGGACATGTCTGGAGGAGAAGGTGCTGCCCCAGGACGTGGCCCTGCATTGGGGTTGTGGCACAGGGGGGACGTTTTCCTGCTGTCCCACCTGTCACTGCCTCCTTGCCAAGGTGACAGGGGACACAGCTCTTATGGCAGCTCCCTGAGGGATGGCACATTGGGATGCAGGGACACTGAGGGGTGGGTGCACGTCCATCCAGATCCAGCTGCTGCCATGGTGCTCTTTGCTCTGCTGTTTAGCTTTGCCCAGCTGGAGCTGCTTGCATTGAAAAGTCTCTCTCTGTTTTAAGTCTGTCTCATGCTGGATTATTTGAAAAATTCCAGCCCAAGCTTCCCAGCTGCTCTCAGGATCCCTGATTCAGGATATATTGATATTCCTGGAAACTGGAGTGCAGAGCTGGTGTTTGGCTGCATCCCCATGGGATCCCTCTGGATCAGACCAAGATAAAAACCTGAAACTTCTCCACAAGCCTCATTTCCTAAAGCCTCTTTCCCTCTGGATGCAGGCCTTGCTCTGAGCTGGCTCTGTCACTCACAGCCGATGTCCCTTGTGCCACCATGAGATGCTAGAGCTGCTTTCACCTCTATTTTCTGCACCTTAGTAGGTTTAAATTATTCCATATCATTCCATTTAAACTCTGGGGTGCTGGGGAAGGGTTTCAAGTGCTGTTCCTTAGGGGAATATTTTCCAGAGAAGTGTAATGGAACATCCTGTAGGCTTGGGATCAGATCAGCTCACCAGGAGCTGAGCTGGAGGATACAAACATCATTCCCATGGGAAAATGGACAGTGTGGGCTGAGTGTCACACCTAAGCCTTGTCCAAACCCTGGCAGGACCTCCAGCTCCCAGTGTCAAGGCCAAACTAAACCAGGCTGGGCTTAGGTGGAAGATTCCGGGGGCAGACACAGAGTTTGGTGTGAGAAGCAGCTCGGAGTGGCTGCCCACACCTCCTTCCTCTGGGCAGGCTCCCAAAAAGCTCCTAATTTCTTGCAGGAGGAGCGGCCATCTGCTCCTGGTTGAGGTCCTGGCTCTGGGGGTGACGTAACGTCGGTGCCTCCCTGGCTGAGGCAGCTGCAGCTCTTTGTGTACATTCAGGGTTTGCTATGTATTTATTTCTGTATTTATATACACATGACATGGCTCTCACAGCCAGTCTGGGGCTGGCACTGCCTGTGTGGGCCAGGAATTCTGGCTCTGGTGCCCTGGCAGGAGTGGGAATGGGTTTACAGCTCAGCTCCGAGCACGGGCCCATTCCCTGGACACTGCAGATTGTGGGATCAGTCACTTCTCAGGGGGTTGGGTGTCTGGGGCTGGTCTGGGAGGAAAGCTGGGGATATCAGTGGAGTCTTGGGTGCTGGGCGGGGTCCTCGTTACCCTGCTGGGTGCAGGTTCAGGGCTCAGCTCTGCTGGGAGTGAGGAAGGATCACAGAACCACAGTCACAGAGTCTATCACAGAAACTATCAGAGTCATGGAATCAATCACAGAGTCACAGAACCACAGACTCAATCATGGAATAAATCACAGAATCAATCAGAGAATCACAGAATCAGTCACAGAATCAATCAGAGAACCACAGAATCAGAGAATCACAGAATCAATCACGGAATCAATCATAGAATCAATCAGAATCACAGAATCAGTCACAGAATCAATCAGAATCACAGAATCAATCACAGAATCAGTCACAGAATCAATCA
>CM031872.1:8296408-8307285 GCA_018697195.1 Certhia americana
ATCATCATAGAATCAATCAGAATCACAGAATCAGTCACAGAAGCAACCGAATCACAGAAAAAATCACAGAATCAGTCACAGAATCATACGGAATCAAGCATAGAATCAATCAGAATCACAGAATCAGTCACAGAATCAAGTCAGAATAACAGAAGCAAACCAACAGAATCAGTCACAGAATCAATACGGAATCAGTCACGGAATCTGCCAGAGGATGGGGGGACCCCACAAGACCTTCTGCAATGGGAAGGTCTGGAATGGGGCAGGGGCTGGGCTGGTGATGCAGCTATTCCAGCCTGGTGGAGAAAGGGCTCTTCCCCTGCCCTCTAGGGGCCCTGGCGGTGTGGGGGACAAGAACTGGAGCCCAAAAAGCCCCATTTCCTTCGCCATTAAAAAGAGGGTGCACCAACCACCACCGTAACAGATAGTAGGGTTTTTGGTGCTTGCTGCGCCCGGTTTAGACAAACACGGCTGCCAAGGTGGCTCGTCCCTCTTCTTCCACCCCACAGAGAGCGTGGAGAGGTGAGCCTCCTGGCTCTGTGGGATTGCAGCAGCTCGGGGGGCACTTGAGGAAATCGGCAGAGGGGAAACGCCTTCATGACTGCGGCTGGTGGCAAGGGATTCCGTTTCCCCGCTGTCACTTCTTTGTGAAGAGGCTTTCCTGCAGCCGCGAGGAGCACGCGCAGCCTGAAAGCTTTCCTCTCTTGGGGTCAGCAGTTAAGGAAAACAACATCTCCAGGACTTAAGGTACCCTCTCACGTGCCTTTGCCAGTGCAGGAACTCAGAGAGCAATTATAGAATGACAAAAATCCGTTCTGTTTAGCGCACCGCAACCCGACGGGCGGTCGGCCCAGTGACGGCAAATGTAGTGCAGCACGTACTTGCCGGCGCTGCCGGCAGTGTTAATACTTCCTGCCAGGCGTTAAAGGCAACTATGGTCACATCGCGCTGATCACGGGCTGATGGGGACCAAGGGGGGGACTGCACGGGCTCTGGGGCGGGGTGGGAGAGGGGAGGTGGGACGCGATGGAGGGACCAGGGGGGAAGGAACGCCGAACAGCGGGACAAGCAGGGACAGAGGGACACGCAGGGAGAGGGAAAGCAAGGAGAGGGACAGGGCAGGGATGGAGGGACACGGCAGGACAGAGGGAACACGGCAGGAAAGGGGAAAGCAGGACAGAGGGACATGGCAGGGATGGAAGGGGGACACGGCAGGGAGGAGGGACCACGGCCAGGGATATTTGTTTTTTTTCTATGTTGGATGGGATCGGGACAGCAGGCAGAGGGACAGCAGGACGAGGGATGACGGCCAGGAAGAGGGACACATCACCCTCTCCCGTACAGTTTTCCTCGGTTTGCCCGCGGTGGCTCCAGCGGCGCCACGGGAAGGAAGCACCAGGTTTGTGCGGTTCCTTTCCCTGAGGTCCTTCCCTCTTTCCCCCTGTCCCTGGTGACTGGGAGGGGACAGCGACCCCCGAGGTGACCACGGGTGGCTCTGAGGGGGGCTGCAAACAGCCTGAGCCCCTCAATCCCACAAGGATCGGGGAAGTTTGGAAGTTTGGGGGAATGTTTAGGAAGGTTTGGGAGGGAAGCTTGGGAAGTTTGGAAGGGTTTGGGAAGGGAAGGTTCGGGAAGGTTTGGGAGGGAAGGTTGGGAAGGTTTGGAAGGTTGGGCTGACAGGAAGGTTTGAAGGTTTGGGGAAGGGGAAGGTTTGGGAAGAAGGTTTTTGGGAAGGTTGGGAAGTTCAGGGAAGTGGAGAGGCAGAACCTCAAGGCTCATGCAGCCCTCACAGCTTCTGGGGGGAGTCCCATTATGGGGAATTTACAGTGGCTGCTTTTCCCGAGCCCAGGCATTTTGTCTCCCCGGGCCACAGGAACCTCCTGCCACCAAAAAAAAAAAAAAAAAAAAAAAAAAATTTTTTTTGTTTGATGCTGCTCAAAAAAAGAATGGGAGTGGGAGAGTGTGAAAGTGGAGTCTTGCTGGTGAGGATGGTAGCACTTCCCACGGGGTTATCACATTCCAGGGTTGCTGGGATCTCTGGATTCCATGGAGCATTTCCCTGCTGCTCTAGGATTCCCAGGAGCTACATTAATTCTTTGGGAGTCTGCTGGGTGGGACAAAGCAGTGGGATGGGACATGCGGTGCTGAAACATGCTGGTGTGCTTGGGGTTCAATCTGAAACCTGCTGCAGGGAAATTTCCAGGGGATGGGGGCACTGTCTAAACAGATTTAGCCCGGGGGAAAACACTTGTTTTTGTGCCTTTACCAGAGCGTGACTGAAGTATTTTAAAGATTTATTTTTGGTCTCTAAAATCATGCAATGGCAGTTCTATTTTTTAAAGGGGAAGAAAAAAAAGGTTGCAGGAATGTAATTTATTTATTTTGTGGGAATATGATACCCTCTATCCACCCAGACCCCAGCCCACTCAGAAGAATGGGATGGTTCTCTGAAGTTGATGCATTTGGATAGATGTCAATATTGCCATCGGGATCAGAGAAATGGGGGAAGGCACGTGGGGTGTGGGTTGCAGAGACTCGAAGGCTTCCGTTCGCAAACTGTCCGTGAACAGTGAAAAAGGATGATCTCTGGGGGGACCAGGATGCAGCCTGATGCGCCCAGTGCTTGGAGCTGGGAACCTGGAGAGATGGGGGGAGCATGGGGAGAGTGCAGGGAAAGGCTGGGTCTTTCACAACAGGTCCTCGGCAGGTTTTGATGGTCCCACTATCCTGTAATTTTCTGGCTTTGGAATGGGGGAGAGTTGTTGCAGAGCCAAAGTCACTGGAGACGGGGGACCAGTGGGGTTGGAACTGGGGGGTGACCCTTAAGGTCCTCCCAAGGATCTTTGAGGATGCCTCCCAAACCTTCTGGATCTGGGGGATCTCTGGATGGGGCTGAGCCAAGGAGGGGCCAAGTGCTCTCCTCATATCCATACAAGTGCAATAACAGCACGGGGGGATGTGCTGGGAGGGGAGACGATCCAAAGGCCAGGGTGGGAACAGAGGGGAACAGCGGGTTGAGGATGGGTGGGTGGGCTGGGCGAAGTGAAGCTGGGCTGGGCGAGGGGGTGGGATCGGGATGGGCTGGGTGGGCGAGCTGAGCTGGGCGTGGGCTGGGCTGAGCTAGCCTGAGCTGGGACTGGCTGGGATGGGTTGGGCTGGGCTGGGCTGGGCGGAGCTGGGCTGGGTGGGTTGGGGTGGGTGGGCTGGCGGGATGGGCGGGCTGGGCTGGCGCCGCTGGGATGGGCTGGGCTGGGCTGGCTGGGCTGGGTTGGCTGGGCTGAGTGGCTGGGGCGGGCAGAGCTGGGCTGGGCTGAGCTGGGATGGGCTGGGCGGGCTGGTGTTGGGGGTGGCACAGAGCAGGGTGGGGTGGCACAGGGCAGGGCAGGTGGCAAAAAGGATGGAGCTCCTGAGCTTCGCAGGCCCTGGGTGACTGTGCTGACTCTCTGCCTGCGGTTCCCATCTGGCCAGAAGGGAACGGTGTTGAGACAGGACGCCTCCCTCCTTCTGCAGTGGCTCCGAGATGGGAAAACAGGCCAGCAGGGTTGTTTGGTTCCATGAACTCTCTATTTTTCCTCTTACAGCCAGACGTGTTTGGAAGCAGGGGCTTTGATGCTGCCAGAGCTTGTCTGGCACTGCAGCATTCCCTCCCTGTGCCCTTCCAGGTGCACAGCAGGGACCTGATGGCGTTCCTTGGAGCAGAGCCAGAGGGGGCAGGCCAGGGGGCAGGGGACAGGCTGAGGTTGGGGGGCATGGACCTGTATCTGGAAGGTCCCAGATCCAAGGATGGGGGGAGTAGTAGAAGAAATCCCCAGGAGCGGAGAGACCACGACTTGTGGGGTGCGTGAGGAGGATTTATTGGAAGTGCTCCATGTGCACAGCCCCAGAGATGGGGTTTTGGGGTGTGAGAGAGCTGGGGGTGCTCAACTGGAGAGGAGAAGGCTCCAGGGAGCGCTCAGAGACCCTAGGAAGGGCCTAAAGGGGCTCCAGGTGAGATGGAGAGGGACTGGGGACAAGGGATGGAGGGAAAGGACACAGGGAATGCGTTACAGGATTGCGGGGATATTGGGCAGGAATTGTTTCCATGGCAGGGTGGGCAGGCCATTGCCCTCTTGTGTTGTCTTTCTTTCCTCCTGTTTTTTCTTTTTTTCTTTGTTCTTCTTCTTACCTCTTGCTTCTCCTGTGTGTTTTTCTTTTGGTTCCCCTCTCCCGCTCTCCTTTCCCCCTCCCTCCCTTTTCTTCCCCCCTCCCCTCCTTCTTCTTTCTCTCTATTGTTGTGTGTCCTCCCTCTTTCCTTTCCCCTCCTCTCTTCCCTTGGTCCTCTTTCCTCTCTTTCCCGGTTTTGTTCTTTCTTTCATGGTTGCCTTTTCTTCTGCCCTCTTCCTGCTGTTTTCTCTCTCATCGTTGTCCCCCCTGTCTCTTTCTCCTCCTTTTTCTCTTGTTTTTGCTGGGTTTGGACGGGCCAGCGCAGCGGGGCTGGCCACTGGATCCTGCAGTGTCCAAGGCAAGGCTGGACATTGGGGCTGGGAACAGCCCCTCGGGACCGGGGAGGGACCTGCTCTGGCAAGGGGGGCACTGATGAGCTTTGATGTCCCTTCCACCCAAAAACAGCCATCCTTCTAGGATTTCTCTCAAGCAATTAAATGTGTTTGAATGGGATTAGGTGACACCAAGCCAGGTAATTTCTGCTAAAAGTGAAAGAGATTACAAAATTTTATTTATATTTCTCTGCTTTACCGCTGCTGAACTTTTTTCTGAGCAACAGTTTCTGTGGAGCTCCTTGCTGGGAGTTGGGAAAACTGATTTTAAGAGGCAGTTAACGAGCTGCCATCCAAGGCAGGCAGCAGCAACCAGGAGTGGAACCTTTGTTTGAAGCGCTGACATTCTTAATACTTGTTGAAGGCCTGGATTGGACCAATGAAACAGCTGGCTTTGCCTGTGGAAATGCTGTGGCTCTGTTTTGGCAGGGCTGAGGGAGATGTTCTGTAATGAGAGCTATTAAAAGGTCGTTAGAGATGCAGAGGAGTTTTGAAGTCAGATCTCAGTTTCTGGCAGCAGCTTTTGAGTGAGCAGATTTTTAATCAACTCCTGTGCTTTTTCTTCTTTTCCTTTTTTAAAACCTTTTTTTCCTTTGCATTCCTGTAGCTTTGTGGATGTTTCAGTTCTGAGGATGGCAAATGAAAGATGGAGGTGGGATTTGTGTCAGCAGACAGGACACATCCACCGTGCCACGTGGTCCCCCTTGGCCTGGCTGGTGACAGTTTGAGGAGTGTGGAGTTAAAGTGAGCTACGAAGAAAAGGGGCAAAGAGAGAAAAACCAGAGGGTTCACACTCTGCATGTGGAATTTGGGTGACTTAAAGAGCTTAAAAGTCCCCCAGAGGGTGCTGGGCACTGCCCAGGGAATGGGCACGGCCCCGAGGCTGCCAGAGCTCCAGGAGCCTTTGGACATCCCAGGGATGCACAGGCTGGGAGTGTTGGGGGGGCTGTGCAGGGACAGGGGCTGGAATTGATGATCCTGAGGGTTCCTCCAACTCAGGAGATTCCAGGATTCCATGATCTGCCCATGCACCTGTGAGGAGCAGAAGCCACCCTGCTCCCCCTGGGCAGATCCTGAAGATCACCGACCTGTGATGGTTCCCTGTTTCTCAGGGAAAACCTTGAAGCTGTTAGAAAGGCTCTGAGCAGCCCCTCCCTCAGTGACTCTTCCTAAAGCACAGCTCAGGTCCTGCCCGGGGCACACAGAGTTCTGAAACCACATTAATTCCTCCTGTAATGCCTTACTTGTGGTTTTCCTCTCCATTTGAGGAGGCTTTGGGGAATCCTGCAAACCCTACACCTTCTGCAGTTAAAGTGCTGTTAATTTTCTCCCTCAGCTCTGCTGGTTTTAATTGTGACTCCCACGTCAGCTCTAACAACCCACATGTGTCATGTATTTATTATTTCATTTGCTCCTGGCCTACCCCAAGGCTGGGCTGCGGTAGTTGCAGCTGCTGGCAAGGCTTTAAATCCAGATGAGATGTTTTTCCTAAAGGGAAAGATGTTTTTCCAAATTCAGCCACAACTGTTGGTCTTAAAGTAGGAATTAAGCCAGAGATCTTCTTTGGCTTATTCTCTGTAGGACAGCTGACCACAGAATCATGGAATTACAGACTGGTTTGGGTTGGAACGACCTTAAAGCTCATCCAGTGCCACCCCCTGCCATGGGCAGGGACACCTCCCACTGTCCCAGGCTGCTCCAACCCTGTCCAGCCTGGCCTTGGACACTGCCAGGGATCATGGGGCAGCCCCAGCTGCTCTGGGCCAGGTCAGAGTTGTTGTTTTTTTTTTTTTCCTGCATGAACAGGAGCAGATCCCACACTCAGTGACCACTCTATCACCATTTTTTGAGTGCTGATTGAGAAAAATGGACCCAAAATTAAACTAAAACAGGGAAAATGCTGAGCCTCGCTGTTTATCCCAGGCACAGTTACATGAGGCAGTGCTTAGAGGTTGTATTTGTGGTTGATGTTGTTTAATGATTTTATATTTTTCTGTCTTAAATGAACCAGGAGGTCGTGGCTCTTGGTGGGCAGGGTGTGAGGGTGCTCCAGCAGCACTAACTGGTGTTACTGGTGTATCTCCTGCTGGTCTCTGGAAGAGCTGGGCTGCCAAAAACTCCGGATTCGTGGCTGTTGGGACATTGCAAGTGTGTTTGTGCAGTGGCAGGAGGGGTATGAGGTGTTTTTGGGACATTTTCAGGGCATGATTCACCTTGGAAGAGACTTCTGGAGATGGTGCAGCTGCTCTGGGCAGCTCCATCCTGATCCAGGGACCTGGACCTGGCTCCTCTGTTTGCCTGTGGGGACAGGAGTGGCAATTCCAAAGCTGTTCCTTTGTGTCTGGGCTCTTGTTTCCAAGATTTGCAGTCTAGTTTTGTTTCATTTGGTCTCAAGCCTCGGGGAGAAGGGTCTGGGGTTATGTCAGAGGCTGCAGCTTCCTCCTGTCGAGGGCAAGGAGCCCACTGATACCGGAATGGGCACAGGAGACAGGGCTGACACACTCCAGGAGGTGCCAGGGCAAGGGGACAGCTCCAAGCTTTGTCAAATTTGTGGGAATTGCAGCTCCCATGGCGGCGTTTCACCCTGACAAAGTGAAGGAGCAGAGGGGGGGAGGATGCTGAGCCCAAATTGGGCTCTCCAAGGCATTAAAGGGCTGCAGGGAGGAGCACCCCAGGCTGTCCCAACGTGGGGAGCTGCTCTGCCTCCTCCTTTCAGCCAAGGGACTCCCATCCCTTGCAGCTTCCTGCCTCTCCTGAGCCAGACGTGACCGGGAATCCACCCGGGATAGCTTTTCCTCCCCCAGGCTGGTATTTCCTCCCGGCTGCCTCTCCCCCTGCACGGCCCCTTCTCCACGAACCCAGTCAGGCATCGCTGGTGACCTCGACCCCCGCAGCTCCCTCCCCTCCTGCAGAACGGGGAGCATCTGGCAGGCATGTGCTGCCCAGGGCTGCTGGAGTCTCCCAGGCTCCTTTTTGGGATGTGTTCCCTCTCCAGCCGTGCTGTGGTGGTGGGGACACCTCTCAAAGGGACCCCCCCGAGGACAGGGGTGGCCCCAGCATCCCTGCTCCTTTCAGTTGCTCGGGAGAAGGTTCCTCCAGCAGGAGGGTTTGGGGGCTGTGCTGGAAGTTAGAGTGTCACAGGGTGAGGAGTGATCTGGGATGGCTCCAACCTGATCCCCTCCTGGAAGCCAGGAGTGCTTTCTAGGGGATACTTTGAAGAGGAAACCTTCTGGTCCTGGTTAATCCCTTCCTGATGCCTGCAGCAGCTGGGATGTTCCATGGGCCGAGCTGCAGACTGACACAATGTCAGGAAAATTAATCCACAAACACCAGAGGGTTGATGTCCACAAAGGAGACAGAGGAGTCCTTTGACTTTATCCCAATAAAGGCAGAGGCCATGGGGCATTCCCTTGGGGTCTCTCCAATTTTTGGAGGACACAGCCTCCCTTTTATCCCAATTTCCTCCTTTTTATCCCAATTTCCCACCTTTTTATCCCAATTCCCTGGCTGCTTTTCCCTCTCTCTTTCCCCACTGGCTGAGGTACTTGAGAGGCACAGACTTCCCAGAACCCCTGATCCCTCAGATTCCCCTCTAATGTAGAACCCTCCCTTTTCATTTCTAATTCTTATGGAATTTATGGTTTTTCCCTATTGTTTCTTTCATCTTTCAATATCCAATTTCAAACCTACAGTTTGTTTGTAAAGGCAAATACCTTTTTTTTTTCCATTCATCCATCAGTGGAACCCTTCCCATTGTTCCCTTTCTCTCTCAGTGCTGGTTTCATCTATGAGCCCCCCAACTTGTTTGGAAAGACAAATCCCTCATTCCTCTCAACAAGGACACCCAGAGGCCTCATTGCCATGGGTTCCTCCTGAAATGCAGGAAGGGGGAAACTGGAAACTCCTTTCCATGGGTGCCCCTGGGCTGTCGGGGGGGGATCCATCCATCCAGAGAGCCAGAAGGTCCCTGGGGTGTTTGGCACAGCCAGGGGTGACACAGGGGGCAGGGGGAGGGATGGGTCACGAGCTCAGCAATTCCTGTGAGCTGGGAAGGGTCTCCCTGGGCTGTTCCTTGCCCAGGACCTCTCCGGAGGTGTCTCTGTGGAGGAAGGTGATGAGTTTCTCTCTAGGATGGGTCGAGTTCCCCATCTGGCGTTGGTGGGGCCATCCCTACAGCCAGGGAGAGGGTTTGGGGCTGGGCAGGAGTGGGACAAGCACAGCCCAGACCAGCTTGGCCTTGGGTGAATGAGGAGATGGAAGCTTTCATCAGGGCTGGGGTGTGCTGGATGGACATTGGCACCCTCCTGAGCATGGAGAGCAGCTGGATGATTTTCCAGATGGGATCGTAAGCTCCTGGCTTAAAAAAAAAAACAAAACTAAACCCCCCCAAAAAAACCCAAAAAACCACCATCAACAAAAAACCCCCAACCAACCAACCAACCAAAAAAAAACACCCCAAAAAAAAAAAACCAAAATATACCACCAACAAAAAATATAACAACCAACCAACCAACCAACCAAAAAAACAACCAAAAAACCCAAAAAAACCCTAAGAAACCACCACCACCACCAAAAAACCCCTAAAAAACCACCACCACCACCAAAACCCAACCAACCAACCAAACAAACAAAAAACCAAACAAAAAAAAAAACCCAAACCGCTATACAGGCACCATCACCAAAAAAAATATAACAACCAACCAAACAAAAACCCAAAAAACCCCTAAAAAACCCCAAAACAACTCTGCCCACCCCAAAAAAACCCCAAACCCCCCAACCTCCCAAAAAAACAACCAAACAAAAAAGTTTTAAAAGAATAAATAATAAAAATTGCCTCTGAACTTTTTTGCTTCCAGTTTTTGTGCTGGAACCACGAGCACTCAGGTTTCCAGTGCTTTCCTTTGTGGCTGTGAGGCTCAGGAAGGTTAATTAAAGAGAGGTTCAGGGCTGTTAATGAGTCCAGCAGCTGGAGCATTAAGTCTTTGTCTGCATCAGCAAGTGGGGAGTGCTCCTAAAAACAGATCCAAGGCCCTGGGCCCACCCTGAGGGGCTCTGTGGTTTTTATCTTGGACTGGGCATGGATTTTCAGTGCAGACAGAGGATCCTGGAGAACATTAAATCTCCTCCCCAGCACTTCTGGTTTCTCCTCTTCAGGAAGGAGCCCAGAGCTGCTCTGCAGTGTGAACAGCAGCACAGGGAATGGGCATGGCTGGGAATTCACCCTGGAATGACCTCCAGATCCTAATCAAAACAACTTGTGTGTTGTTATTTTTAATTTGCTGTGTTTATTTTCCCCCTTCATGAACAGTTTGCAGAAGCAGGTTGTGAACATGGCTCTGCTGCTGCTTGGTAGGGATTGGATCAATGGTGACCCAAGGATGGCTTTTTCATGGAATCCCAGACTGGTTTGGGTGGGAAGGAAGAGACCTTAAATGTCATCTCCTTCCACCCCTGTCATGGCAGGGACACCTCCCACTGTCCCAGGCTGCTCCAAGCCCCAATGTCCAGCCTGGCCTGGGACACTGCCAGGGATCCAGGGGCAGCCCCAGCTGCTCTGGGCACCCTGTGCCAGGGCCTGCCCACCCTCACAGGGAACAATTCCTGCCCAATATCCCAGCTAATCCTGGGAAAGCCATTCCCTGTGTCCTGTCCCTCCATCCCTTGTCCCCAGTCCCTCTCCAGCTCTCCTGGAGCCCCTTTAGGCCCTGCCAGGGGCTCTGAGCTCTCCCTGGAGCCTTCCCCTCTCCCAGTGAACACCCCCAGCTCTGCCAGCCTGGCTCCAGAGCAGAGGGGCTCTAGCCCTGGAGCATCTCCGTGGCCTCCTCTGGACTCTGTCCAGCAGCTCCAGGTCCTTCCTGTGTTGGGAATTGTCCCCAGAGGAGAATCCCTGTGATAGATGGGGTCTCATGAGCGGGGTACAATTACCTCCCTTGCTGCTCTGCCCACTCTGCTGGGGCTTTTTGATTTATTTATCCTTTCATCCCCCCTCTCTGAGGGCAGTGGGACATGTGGAGCTGCCCACCTCACTCCTGTGCCTTTTAAGGCTGGCCCAGCCGATTTCCAAGGAGCTGCTCACAATCCCAATTCACATCTGCTCCCAACTTGGGAGCCTTTAGTGGCCTTGGGCTCACCCCCAGCTGTGGCTGTGGCTCGGGGAGAGGGGACAGAGCTGCTGTGGCTGTGGGGGAGCCCTGGGCAGGGCAGCTCACATGGGGCACACGCAGAGATCCCTGAGCAGGGAACAATTCTTGCAGAAAAACCTGGCTGTGGGGAGCACACAGAGCTCTCTGAACATGGAACAATTCCTGCACCCAACCCTGGCTGTGGGGAGCACACAGAGCT
>CM031872.1:8317941-8345946 GCA_018697195.1 Certhia americana
CCTCCCCCGTGCGCCTTGCCCTGATTCCAAGCAGGACTGGAGGGGAATTTGTCATCTCTGATTGCTGGGGTAGGGTGTGTGAGGTGCTGGGGGCACTAGGCCAAGGGCACGGGAATGCCAGGTGGGATTTCTGCCCATCCTCCAGCTTCTCCTGCGAGGATGGGATAACTTCAGGTGTTTCGCCTCATCCAGAGGAACCTACCAGGCACACATCGTTATTTCGCCTGTCTGAATTCACTGGCTCTTATCAGCCTGGAAAGTGGAGCTGTCTGACTCCCCCTGCCTGCCCACCCGCAAGCCTGTCGCCCGGCCACTGCAGGGAGGTTGTAAAAATGTTTGTTGGTGTGTTGTCATGAACCCTACCATGAGAGAGATAGGGCTGTCATTGCCAGTGCTTGGATTGTCGCAGGAGTGGAGCAGGCACAGTTCTGAGCACAGGGAAGGGGGAGCATCTGTAAAGATCAATTGGTATATCTCCATGGCTCATCTGGAGCTTGTTCTGAGTCCCTCTGGCTCACGGGGGCTCCTCCAGGAGATCTGCTGTATTGGGCATCACAACTCTGGTTTTGGTGGCGCCATGAATAAAACAGCAAACCGTTTAGAATCCGTTGATCATTTAGGTTGGAAAAGTCTTCCGATCAGTGGGCCAAACTTGTGCCTGGTCCCCACCTTTCCCCAGCCCGCAGCACCAGTGCCACCCCTCCAGCCTCTTCCTTGTGCACCCTCAAGGGATGGGACTACCAAACCTTCCCCCATGGGCAGGAAGGCAGCCCCATCTGATGTTTAAGATGTTTTTCCCAATGTCGAATGTCCTGCGGGTACCGCCACCCTGCGCTTCCCCTGGCCCAGCCTGAGCCGTTCCCTACTCCTCCGTCCCTGTTTCCCTGGGAGCACAGCCCGACCCCCCACTGTCCCCTCCTGGCAGGGAGTTGGTGCAGATGACACAAGGGCCGCCCCTGGAGCCTCCTTGCCTCCAGGCTGAGCCCCTTTCCACTCCCTCAGGCCTCCTCTGGGGCTCCAGTCTTCCCACTGCTTGTATTCTCATCCCTGGAACATGCTCCATCCCTCAGGATCTCCTTGAGTCCAGGAGCCCCCAAACTGACCCAATCTGGCCCCATGCAAGGCCTGGATTTTGGGGGTTGCGGGAGGGTTAAAAGCTGCAGCCCTGACTGCCTCAGTCTGGGTGTGGAAAAATCCCTTGTCAGCAACCAATGTCACTCCCAGATCCGCAGCAATGTGAAAACCTGGGAGAGCTGCTTGATCACCAAGGATGGTACTCTGCATGTGGCATAGCTGCTGGAGCGGTGAGGTTTGGAGGGGCAATATCTTTTTTATTTCACAAATTCCATTTTTCTTCCTTCTTCACCTGTCATTTCTTCCTGGAGTTTTACCTGAGTCTTCTTTACACCCAAATAATTCCCCTGTTCCCTCCCGCGTAACCACCCTGGAGTGAAGCTGCTCTTGCCAGTGTTTTGGTGTACAACCCACCCCGTCCCCAGTGTTTGAGCACAAAGTCCTTGAACCGCTCTTAAGGCACTGAGACCTTTCCACGTGCTTCCCTGCTGCTGCTTTGCTGCAGGGTGGGATTTTCTAATCTTCGGTGTGGCAACAAACAGCGCCCCAAACTCCCAGGAATTGGCTGGATTTCAAGACTCAAGGTCAGGACGCACCAGGAGGTGCCTCCAGCCTACAGCCCCAGCTCCACAGCGGAGAGAGAGGATAAGAGCAAGAAGAGAGTGAGTCTTCCTGCTGTCTATCTCCCACTCCCTGTCAGGGCGAGGATTTGCTGACCAAAGCAAAGTTGGCATCCTCAGGAACTTGCACCTCCACTCAACACTCTCGCCTGTCCTGGGAGGCACTGCAGGATATTCCTGCAAGGGAGCCCGGGCACACAGAGCTTCCATTCCCTTCCCCTTGAGCTCCTGATGTTTTCTGGGAGCTGTAAACTCCCCCTGGAGGCGGCCTGGTATGTGTTTTGTGCATCCTCACCGCGGTTGAGGATCAGGAACAATGAGCTTACCAACCCCTCTGCCATCAGCTTGGGAAGGAACACTTGGAAGGCTTTGATATCTCGCCCCAACTCCCCTTCCTTCACCAAACCAGCATGAAATCGGCAAAACCAACACCAGAAACAGAAAGGTAGAGTAATGAGGCGACAGAATTTCCTACAGTAAAGGGAATGCAATCAGGTAGGGTACTGGAAATGGAGCTGCACTTTAGGGTAAATAGACTTTTGGGATATCCCAGGGTCCCCTTCCTCAGTCCAACTGACCTCCATGAATATTTTCTTGCGCTAACCTGCCAGGGTTGTTCTCAGAGAATTATTTTAAAGCCTGCACTGGCTCAGGTCCTGGCTTTATTACCGTGTGTTAAAAGTGTGCCTGAGTGAGCATGAAATGCGGGGGGTTGGTGTTATCTGCTGCTGCAGACATCTCTGGGAGAGATACAGCCTGAGAAAATCCAAATAAATGTCATCCAGGGGAGCCCATCCTGGAATTCTCTCATTTTAGCAAATGCGACGCGCTGGCACCCCAAATTCCCTCCTGCTTCTTCTTCTGGTTGCTGGTGGGCTCCTTTGGCGGGAATGTCCAAGAGTGTGGGAACCATCAGAATAAACCCTGGACATCCCTGGGGATAGAATGTGCAAGCAGGTAGGGGCGTGGCCCTTGTGTGAGTCAGTGCTGAAGCAGCCAGGGAGGGTTGCACCTGTGCGAGGAGCCATGGTGTCACCTGAGAAACAGGCACACCTGGCTCGGCATCGCTGCTCCTCCCGCTGCCTGGCCTCACACGCGGCTGGTGCACAACACATCCCCAGCCCCTCAGGGGAGTTTACAGCTCAGAAAACATCAGGAGAGCTCAAGGGAAGGAATTGAACTCTTTGTGCCCCAGGGATCCCTTGCAGGAATATCCTGCGCATGTGCTCCCATGACATGAGAGAGCGTAGTGCAGTTCCTGAGGATGCCAACTTTGCCTTTGGTCAGCAAATCCCCTCCGCCCTCAGGGAGCTGGGAGGAAGCAGCAGGAAAGACTCACTCTGTTCCTGCTCTTCTCCTCTCCTCTCCTGCTGCTGGAGCTGGGGCTGGAGGCACCTCCTGGTGGTCCTGACCTTGGAGTCTTTGAAACTGCCTGGGAAGTGATTCCCAGGTAATTCCTGGGAGTTTTGGGGCTGTTTGCACACTGACATTCATGTGCTCTCCAGGAGGAGAGGGAACGGCCTCAGGCTGGGCCAGGGGAGCCTCAGGATGGACATCAGCAGGAATTTCTCCATGGAAAACATTATTAAACATCAGAAGGACCTGCCCAGGGAGCTTTGGAGTCCCCATCCCTTGAGGTGCCCAAGGAAGGGCTGGAGGTGACACTGAGTGCTGTGGGCTGGGGACAAGGTGGGGACCAGGCACAGATTGGACTCGATAGTCCTGGAAGTCTTTTCCAACCTAAATGCTCCTGGGATTCAGGGATCAGAACGAGAGGATGATGAAATTCAGAGCTACAGACTCTGGCTGGGTGTTCTTCCCAGCCTGGGGTGCACATCCCACCCCAGAGGATGTTTTTGGGATCATCCCTTCATGGCTTTGGTGTTTATTTCTGTTTGTCTTCCAACCCTATAAAACGTGGGGTTTTGTTTTATAAAACCATAGAGAGGGAGGTTCTTGGAAAGCTGGCACTGGAAACAAGTCCCTGGAGTGGGAGAGACTGGAGAATTTGCTGTTAATTTACTTTGACAGTGGAGCAATAAAAAGAAGTTTATTTACGAGCGACGGCGAGGGCCAATGTTTATGGCACTTGTCCCCACTCAGTGTCACACAAATTTTATTGGGATGTTTTTATTTTTATTTAAAGGAATCCCACAGAATCTGTGGGATAGGCATTGTACACCAATTCCAATGCTGACTCCCTGTAATTCAGTAATTAATTTAATTGCTGCAAGGCCAACTTGAACAGGTTGAGGAGCGGTTGTGTGGGGATTTAAATGAAAACCATGTAAAAATGCCTCTCCAGCTAAAGCTCTTAAGCCTTGAATGTGGATAAAACATCATTTCTGTTGTGTTTGACTTGAGATCAGTGAAGGTTTGAGCTCAGCCCAGGAGCTGTCAGTGCTCCAGGAGTGGCAGGAGATGAATGCACGGAACAGAGGAAGGAGGATCTGGAGGGGAAAGGAGGAGAACAGGGGATGGAAGATGCACCAAGGTGTAAGTGTGGCCTGGGGGGGTGAGGGCTGGGCAAGGCTGGGGTGACACCAGAGCACCTCCCAGGGACCAGGAGCTCTGGTGGGGTTAACTCTCAGGGCTGCTCAGGAAGGAGGTGGGTGAGGAGCTCTGGGGGGTTGGATGAGGTGACCTTTAAAGGTCCCTTCCCATGAACTATGTCATGATCCTGAGATCCATGATCTCAGCACATCTTGGAAAAGTTGGAAATGGCTTCATTTTTGGTTTCCTATTAAAGAACCCCAAACCTAGCAGAGCAGCTGGTCCCTGTGAACCTCCTCCCAGCCCCTCCTTCAGAAGGGTCTCCTTGCTCAGCTGCCAGGACATTGATTTGCTCCATGTCCCAAACCCTTTCCATGGCCCCACAAGGGCAGCAGAGAACCTCTCAGACCTCTCCCCCTCGGCTAATGGGATGAGATTTTTATGCTGGCTCATGGCTTGGAGAGCTGGGATTTGCCCTGAGGAGGATAAAGCTGAAGGCTGAGCTGCCCCTTCCACACTCCTGTGGCTTTAGCAGCTCTGAAACTCTTCCCTGCTCCCAAAGCTCTCTTCCTTTTCTCCACTTGCCCTACTTTTCCCTGCAGCCAGTTTATCCTTATTCGGGGTCATCCCGCCTTCCAGCAGCCCTTCCTCCTGCCCAGGCTTTGTCCCCAAAAGCCCCATCCCCACCCCGCAGAGCCCCCCGTGCTGGGCGGGCACAAAGGAGCGGCAGCACAGCTGCAGCTCCGGGTAATGAGCTCCAGGAGAACCTGTGCTCCCGTTTTTCCTGTCCAGACAATGCGTGCAGCCGAGCTCTTTCTTCCGAAAAGGTTTCTCTCCCCTGGGATTTGCTGTCCTCTCTGTGGGTGGGTGGCTGCATTCACTCTTCCATAATGGGTCCAGCGTCCTCCGTGGGAAATGTCCTTGTTCCTTTTCTTCCTGCTTTGGCTCTGTCCCCCCTTGGACTTGCAGCCACGGGGTCAAACCCAAATTATCCCTGCTCTCCGGAGCAGGGAGGAGAAGGTTGAAATCCTGTTGCATAACCAGCCCTGGGAGCTGGGAATGCTGCAGCTCAGAGCTCACCTCGGGTGCCTTCTGGAGGTGCCCTTAGACAGGGATGGTTGGATGGGGAGGGAAGTGGGGACAGTGGGGAATGGATGTGGCACTGGCAGTGACACGGGCAGCTGCCGTGGGCATTGTCACGAGAAATTCTGGGGGGGAAGCAGAAGCAGGAAGAGCTGCCTACAAAAAACTTCACGTCAAGGTGTCCCTGAGCCTGTCCACCCAACGTGCAGAGCCAGCAGGCAATTCCAAACAAGTGGGAAGTTGCCATTTTTGCTGTCCCAGCTCCAGAGAAAGTCAGGCACAACCTCCAGCATCTTTCTCCGGCTGTGGGATGTCAGGGGGAAGTGGAGGGGCACTGATGTGCTGGGAGGGCAGTGCTGGTTCGCATGCTTGGTGCTGCTGTGAGGGCCCAGGATGGAGCCCTGGTTTTCCATCACTTAATGCAGGGAGCCTTCCTGATTAAATTCTGGAGCTGTGATGTCCCAGCCCCTCTGATCCAGAGTTTGGAGTGAGCCTGAGCAGAGTCCTGGCAGGACATTTCCATCAGGCACTCAGGAATTAGAGGGAGGAAAGGCCCATTAGGTCATAGGCTCCATTCCCCAGCCAGGGCTGTCCCCTGGACTTGTCCCCAGGGCTTGGCCAGCCCTGTTATTTCAGGTTCCAACCAGTGCCACATCCAGGGGAAGTGACTCAGTCCCTGTTAGGAGCTCTCCAAGGCCCCAGTTTTTGGCTGTTTAATACAATTTTCCCTCATTTCCCTCTTTTGGGGAGAATGTAAAGCTCAGTGGAAGTGTCACACATTGAAATAAGCCAAAGGAGAATATGGGTGGTCACTTCTCTGGGTCTGCAGCTGGGGGTGCCCCTCAGGGAGCACCTTCCTCTGGGATGGGATGGGATGGGATGGGATGGGATGGGATGGGATGGGATGGGATGGGGTGGTGGAGAGTCACTGTTGAAACCCATCTGATTCCTGAGAGCACTAATGAGCCTGAATGACCCCAACCAGCCTCACTTGGGACCCCCAGCTCATCCCAGCAGCCCCATTTCATCTCAGCCCTGTGCCCTCAGCTCTGTCCCGAGCTCTGGGGGTGTCTTTGCCTCCTGGATTGGCCACAGACCTTCCATGGAATTTCTCTCCTTGTCCTTTTGCTCTCTGTCCCATCTCTGCCTCTTGGATGGACTTCACTCCTCACTGCAGCCTGGTTTCCACACCAGCTTCTGCCTGTGCTTCCCTTTCCCACTGACTCTGCTCCAGGAGGGATCTGCACCCAATTCCTGATTGCCTGGGGCTGCCTGTGGAGCATCTCCCCAGGGCTTGGCTCTGCCTGGGCTGTTCCCCCTTGGAATCTGTGCCTGTTAACAAGGCTCTGCCTGTTTGGGGGTGCCCCAGCTCCTGGCAGCAGCTGCTCCCTCCCAGCTTCCCTCACTGCTGCCTGCACCAGTCTCCCTGGCACTGGAAGATTCTGTGCTGCTTTTAAGAGCAAACTGGATTTGTCAGCTGCAGCTGAACTCCAGGAATCTCCTTTCCAGAGCAGGAACAGCCATTCTGGAGGTGTTTGGGCAGAGGCTGAATTGCAGAGGGGTTGGGTTGGGATACTGGATGTGCTCAGTAGGAAGGACATGGAGAGCTCCAGGTGAGCACAGCTGTGATGTGAGCTCTGGTTTGGGTTCCACGCTGGAGGTGGGAGGGTGCTGGGGGTGCAGGATGCTCAGCAGGGGTAGAAACAGTGTTTGTGAGCAGAGCTGCTCCCTGATGGCCTGTGGGAGGAGAAGGGAAGCCTGACTGTGGGGATAAAGCAACTTAGGCCTGGGAATGCTGAAAACTCCAGCAAAAGTGGGATTTTTGTAAAGGAAACAGGGAATTTCTGTAGCAGATGTACAGCCTGGCCTGTTCCTGCCTCTGGCTGCTGCAGAAACTGCACTCAGCAGCCTCAGCATGCCCTGCCTGGGATTAATGCGCTCCCAGGAAGGTGTGACCCTGCTCTCTGAGCTGGTGACAGCCCCTGTGGCTGGGAATTGCTTCCCAGGTAATCTGTGTCCTTGGGAAGTAGCCTGTCTGCTCCCAGAGTTCAAGGCAGGGGGAGACAATAAACCTGCTTGGAAACCTACAGCAAATCCAGGATGTCCTTGTAGTAACCACAAGTCCAGCTGTGCCAGGAGGGAGAGGTGGCCCTTGGTTAATCCTGGGGAGAAGCAGAAAGGCAAAACTTAGGTGTTGAGGCTGGCTGAGCCCTAAATCCAGTGCTGTGATCAGCCTCATTGTGCAGCAACTCCTGCCCCAAAACTGTGGGGCAACGAGCTGCAGAGAGTGCAGGAACCTCATCTCAGAACCCTGTTATTGTTTGGGTCAGAAGGGACTTTAAAAACCATCCCATTCTCCCCCTGCCAGGGGCAGAGACACCTCCCACTATCCCTGGATGCTCCAAACCCATCCACCCTGACACTTCCAGGGGCAGCCACAGCTTCTCTGGGCACCCTGTGCCAGTGTTTAATCAGCCTCACTGTAAAAAACTTACCTCAAATCTAAATCGATCTTTTTAAAACCATTCCCTCCTTTGTTCCCTGCCATCAGAACCTAAGCAGGGAGTGGTGCCCTGCCCAGGGAATATTCCTTATGTGTTAATTCCAGCTGTTCCAGCTGCAGCAGATGTGGGAAGGCTCATCCCTGACAGGCTCCAGTGAGCTCCCAGTGCCTGTCGTGGCCAGCAACGCTGGACCCTGGGGGGCTGCAGCCCCTGGAGATGGGATTGTTCAGGTCCTGGCACATCCATTGATGTCAGCAGTGAGGGAATCACTGCCAAAAATGCTTGGGACTGAGAGGGACGACCATTGCTGATATTTTTCCCCTCTGTGAGCTTTTTGGTTTTGTATTAATTACCACGCTGTGCTGATAAACTCTGCTGGCTCTGCCTTTGGGGGATTTTGGCTGATCAGGGCTCCCAGGGGCTCAACCCTGCACCTTCTGGCTTGGTCCCAGTTTTTTGGTGCTCCTGCTGCCAAAACCTGCTGCACCTTTATTTTGCAGAGCTTTAGGTTGCCTGGTAACCAGTGGATGCTGTGCCTGTGTGGGGAGCTGGGGAAATCCCAGGAGAAATCCCAACTCCCCACAAACAGCCACATCTCCTCCATTCCTTCCCCTCCTTCCCATCACAGGGCTCATCTCTCAAGGAGATGGTGTCAGGAGTGACACACGAGTGTCTGGAGCAGATCAAAGCTGCTTTCTGCTTGATTGAGTTGTTATTTTCCCTTTCTGGGCTGTGGATATCTCCTGGCAGGTCGCAGCATGCCCGGGGCTGTTTGTCTGCCCTCAAATCAATCTTACACCTCATCCACAGCGGGAATTCCAGGGAGTGAAGGGGCTGGATGCTTCCCAAGCTGTGGCAGATGCTCGTGCAGATGGTGCTGGCACAATTCCCACTGACAAATCATCCAGTGGGATTGTCCAGACCCTCCCAGGAAAGGGGCTGTGGGGTCTGGAGTGATCCTGCAAGGCTGGACCAAGGGTGTTGATCCGAGTCTGTCCCTTGTCCCCACTCCTTGCTGGGGGCCTGGTTTCAGATGTCTGAGGTTTGCATGTCTTTCTGCTAATAGAGAGGAACAAGAAGCCTTGAGGTTTTAAACCTCAAAACATTTTTCTGCAGGTATTGCTGTAGCTCAGAGATTCTTTGTTTAAAGATGATCTGGGAAAGAGAAAGTCTGTTCAGCAAGGGGGTGAAAAGCTCCTCATGGTGATGCCAAACAGCCCAGGGCAGGGGTTCTCCCCCATTCAAACCAGCTCAAAAGTTCACAGCACATTCTGAGAGTGGATCCTTTCCTTCCTGGGAATTCCCACTGGAATTCCTGGCCCTGTGATAGAGCTGAACCCCACTTTGGGCAGACAGAGGTGTCCCCACCCTCTGGGCAGGACACCTCACCTGTCACTGAGGGACACAGCGACTTCTTCCCACTCCTTGGTCCAATTCTTTATTTACAGCATCAGCAAGGAAGTTTGGGAAAGGATGAGCAGGATTCCTGTACCCAGCTGCTCCAGGACTTGTGGTTTGGGACATTTGTGTCCCAGGCTCTGCTCTACAGCCCTGAACATCCCAACTCTGTGGTTGTAAAGGTACCACCACAGCTGGGGAAGGAATGGCCCTTCCTCCCTTTGGGACAGTGGCCTCAAAACTCATATTGTGGTTCAAAAATCTTGCCTGGATGTTTGTGGAGTTGTCTGAATGGGTTTTGTGGCCTGAGTCTGTTGAATTTGTGTACTGAATTTTAATTTTCCCAAATTTACACTCCTCTTCCTGCGGGTTTTGTCTGTTGCCCAGTTTGTCTGTTTTTTTCTTGGTGGAGAACAAAGAGAGCAGAGCCCTGTAGTGGAGGTTTCTCAGCCTACTGAGCATCTCTCTGTTCTCCCCCAACACAGATGAGGTGAACCTGCTGGACAAAATCACTCTCCATGCCCAGGACCTCAGCAATGTTTCCTTTGGCTACGACCACAGCAAGTGCAGGATCCTGGAGATCGGGCAGTACGCAACCCTCAACATCCCCACCAGGGCAGCCTTTGGGGACAGGTAACCTCCCTTCAGGGGGTGGGGCTCAAAAATCCTCCAAGGCGTGGCTGTTGGTTTGAGGAGTTCCTTGGAGAGCCCATTCTGTGATGACATGGAGATAACTCAGCCACTCTGTGCTCTGAGCTTCCTTCATTTCTTACATTTTGGAACAGTTTGTCCTGTCCCTGGAAGTGTCCAAGGCCAGGTTGGACAGGGCTTGGAGCAACCAGGGATAGTGGAAGATATCCCTTCCCATGGCAAGGGGGTGGGATGAGATGGCTTGAAGGTTTTTTCCAACCCAAATCATTCTGGGGTTCTTTGATCATTCTTGGTCGGGTGCAGGAAGGAACCTTGGCATGGCCCCATCGCCCTGCTGAGGTTGTGTGGGCAATGCTAATTTAGGCCTGGCTGCTTCTCTTTGAACCTCTCAACTGGAACAATTGTTGGCTCTTTTTTCCCTTTTATTTTTCCTCCTCACTCGGTTCATTTGCGCCGTGACTTGAAATTTTTTTTATCCTAAGAGGTCAGTTGATGGTGACACAGCAGCAGCTGCACAATGCCACATGTCCCCTCTTTCTACCAGGTTTGCAGACGAGCTGAGCGTGCTGCTGAAGCTCAGGTACTCATTGAAGGAGGACACCAGCCTGGTGACCATCCTCAGCCACCGCAGCCACGTGCTCTTTCAGATCAGGGTTAACCCCTATGCCCTGGTCTTTGTCACCACGAGGAGGAGACACTACGAGTAAGTCCCAGCCCAGGTGCTGTTTTCCTGCCTTTCCATCCTTCCTTTTCTCCTCCCAAGGGTGAGGGTTTCCCTCTCTGGTGGGCTTTGGGCAGTGCTGAGCTCCCCTCAGCTGAAGGATGTTCCTCAGACGTGGTGCAGGTTGTCACTGCCAACTCCACTCTGCCGAAATGATGCAGCTCTGGAGAGCAAAGCAAAGAACAAAAAGGCTCAGATCCCTGGGGATAAATCAAAACCCAGTTATTTCTCAGGTGTCTCAAGTGGTGGTAGCCACCCCCAAATCCATGGAAGACAAGTGATGGTGTAACAATTCTCAGACTGTTCTTTGTGTCTGCACTAAGGTTGGCTGTGTGAGGGACCCTGGGAGCTGCTAAGGGGTAAAACCTGGTCCTGGATGAGGTTTCCTGTGGTGCCTCTTCCCTTTCCCTCAGGTTCCCAGTGTCCTTCCTGGGCGATGGGCACTGGCACCAAGTGGCTCTCAGCATCTCCCTGGAGAGGCTGGAATTGCACGTGGACTGTCGGCTGGTGGACAGAGTGAGCTGGTCCAACTATTTTGGGATGGGAGTGAGCACTGAGGGGCTGATCATCATCGGAGGCCTCATCGAGTCCTTCGAGATCCCCTTTAAGGTGAGAGCTGGGCAGGCTCTGCTCTAACTGTGTGAACAGGGTTGCAGGTTCCCTCTGATGGAATCCATTTCTATCACCTTCTCTTGCCTGAACAACATTTATTTTCATGCCTGGGCAGGATAAACTTAACAGAGGCTTGGAATTGTGCAGAGGGCTTGGGTTTGGGTCAGGGCAGCACAAGGGGCAGCAGTCAGGTCACCTCTGGGTTTGACTTCCACTCATCCTCTGGTGTTGGCCATGACTTGGGCCATGAGAAGTGTCTGTGCAGTCAGCATGGAAAGACCTGGTTGGGGAAGTGTGTCCAATGGCTTTCCACTGCCTGAGGGGAGGGTTATGTGGGATATTGGGCAGGAATTGTTCCCTGGAGGGTGGGCAGGCCCTGGATCCCTGGCAGTGTCCCAGGCCAGGCTGGACATTGGGGCTGGGAGCAGCCTGGGACGTGGGAGCTGTCCGTGCCCAGGGCATCTTTGCATGCAGCTCTTGAAGCTGGAGAGGGAATGTTCATTGCCCAAACCATCCCATAAAGAAATCCCTGGCTGTGAGAAGCTGGAGATGACCTCCCCTGCAGGCCCTTCCAGACCTTTCCCTCTCCTCTGGAAGAAGCAGGAGGATAAACTCAGGTTTCTGTGTCTCTTCCAGGGTGCTCTCCAACAACTGACCTTTGTGATGGGAGACCCAGCAGCCGCCGCTGAGCACTGCCACAGCTACAACTCGACCTGCCCAGGCTCCTTCAGCCTCAGCAGGGCCCCGTGGGAGCTCCCAACAGCCTGGCCAGAGGTGTGGCTGGGGGCAGCTGACAAATTTAGGGACTGCTGGGCCAAGTTTTTCCTTAGTGTCACACGATTCCAGTGAAAGGCACAACCCAGGGCGCTGCCGGGAATTGCTGGGGTCTCCAGTTTGGGATGGGATATGAGGAGGTAGGGCGGTTCTTTTCCATCCCTTCAAGTCACAGATGGGTTTGGTGCCAAGGAGAGTGAGTTAAAGGGAGAGTTTTGGATGCAGGGAAAGCCTGGGGGTGGCTATGACTGGATGTGCTGCTGCGTGTGGCACAGGAAAGCTTTGAGTAATGCTGCAGCTGGAGCTGTGCTTCTGAGAGGAGGTGTAAGCTGGGAATTGGACACCACTCTGGAATTCTTACCCACTCCCAGCAGCACTGCACCCTTTGGTACATCGTCCTTCCAGAAGCTGTCCCCCTGTTCTGCCAGCATTGCTGGAAAATGGGAATTTGGGGGGATTTGCTTTCGTTGCAGCATTCAGCAAATTTTCAGCAAACGTATCTGTGTCAAAAAGCCCAGATCACATCATAAATCCCCAAAAACATGAAGCACTCAGGCTCTCCTTGGGAGCTGGAGTGGGCCCAGAGAAATTCCTCACATCTTAGGCCAGGTACCTTTATAGGAAGTGCTTCATGGGAACCTGGAAAAAGCTGGAGAGAGGCAAGTGCTGGATGTCAGTGCTTGGCACGAGTCTCCCGTGTGTATCCCGTTTCTGTGGTCTGGTGAGGAGCTGGGACAGCTGCTGGGAAAGGGCAGTGCCAAGGGAGGGAGCTGGGTGAGGGATGGGCACCTGACTACTGCCCAGGGATTCCTTTGGGATGCTGGAGCCAGCACATCCAGGCAGGGAATGGGGAACAGTGACACCTGGGAAAGGTGCGGCACTCCCAGCTTTGTTTTGTGTTGATTGTTTGAAGAGAAGGATTTTTGGGAAAGCCCTGCTGCTGAGGGAATAAGGAGCTGGCTTTGCCAGGGGGTGTGGAGCAGGCTGAGTGACAGAGCTGGTCATGCTGGTTCCATCCAGCTCTGAGGGAGACAGGAGTGGCCGAGTGTCCAGTGTAATCCCTGTGCATCCCAAAATGAAACCTGTACTGTCCTGAGCTCTGGAGGCCTGGAGCTCTTCCATCAATGGCTCTGGGGTCTCACCCGTCAAGCAGAAAATTTCACATTAAGCATCAATAAACTGCTTTTATCAATTAAAAAAAAAAAAAAAAAAATCAGTAAATTTGCAGGCAGTGAATTGCCTGCAGGCACCCCATGGGATAATTCTGCCTCCCCCCCCCAGTTCCCATCCCTTGCTCAGGATTGAGGAGCTTCAAAATCAACAGAAACTGCAAAAAACCCACCCAAACTCTTGAGAGGTTTGATCAGAAGCCATTCCCTCATGTTGCTGTGAAGGATTAGCTCCCACTGTGCATTCCCTGGATGCTTCCTGTGCCGGCAGAGGCAGTTCCTCAGTCCTGGAGCCAACAATGAACACGTGCTAAAGTCAGTGCTCGTCCTTGGGCAGTGATGTTTTTCCTCTTTTCCCTCTCCAATTCTCCAGGTGCCAAAAGAAACCAATGAAATCCAGGATTCATCTGCTCAGGTACGACTCCTGTACTGTCCTCCCTCGTGTCCCTGTGTTGCTGTCTCCTGGGGACAGGAGCTGCTCTAATAAGCAATAAGGCAAAACCAAAATACCCAGACAAGGCCACTAATTATGGTTTTTTTGACTGTTATTATTTTCTTTACTCCATCCTCTCTCCCTAATGGTTTGAACGTATGAACATAATGACCTTGCCGTGTCCCAGACCTGGTGGAGGTCATGGTGAGTGCTCAGGTGACCTTCCTGAGCCTTTGCATGGAGCCAGAGGGGTGCTGGTGGGGCTGGGAATGAGGTGGATCAGGGCACTGCCTGCCCAGAGGATTTGTGGACCTGCCTGGGAGCTGAGCCAGGCTGGATTAGCCCAGAGGTCAGCAGGGTGGCAGGATTTGGGATAACTCTGCTCCTGCCCGCAGCAGGATGTGATGTCTGCCTGGAGAGGCATCCCCCAGGATGTCCCTGCTGTCACTGAGGAGGCTGGAAGGGCTGGAGCTCTCTGTGGGAGGGGGTGGTTGTGGTTCTGGGGCCCTCCTTGTCTCGGTTCCTGGGATCTGGTGCTGGCAGAGGGGTGGCTGCCCCCCAGTCCCAATCCTGGTGCTGAGCCCCTTTGTTGGAGCTGCTGTCCCCTAGCTGGAACTTGCAGCTTGTCCCCAGCTCTTGTGCACGTGCTGGGGACATGAGGGAGTGCTCTGAGTGAGGCTGGCTTTATACTCCTGCTTTATTTGGGGGGTTTAGCCAAACTTTGTTGTTCAGGTCCATGCAAACACATCCTGAGGGGAAAACCCGACAGCAAATGCAAATTGAGATTTGTGTGTGTGTGTGTGTGTGTGTGTGTGACTGAGCGGTTGGAGTTCTTCATTCCTCTCTCCCTCCTGGTTCCTGTTAACCCTTTGGGGAGAGTCTTTCTTCTCTCACCTGGTTTTCACTGCCTGGCTACACCTGCATCACTCCAAACTGGAACTGGCCAAGTGGCCTTTGGGTCCAGCCCTCTGCTCCCGGCTCAGCAGCTCAGAGGGAACGTGTTCCAGGTCTGCTGGGTGTGTTTGTAATGAACTGAGATGGTAAAATCACCTTTCCTGAGCACTTCTGGAAAGTGGGCTCTGTCATCTTGCTGGATCCTGTTTGGGATGCCATTCCCACTTGCCACTCCTTCCAGACCCTGGCAAGATGTTGCCATAGCAAGGAAAGGGGTGAAATTCATAGGTCTGCAGGGGCAATCAAAAAATATTCTGGATTCAGGACAAGTTTATTTTTCAAGCACTTAATAAGGAGCAGACATGCCTTGGAATCTTTGGCATTAAGATTTATTAGGAATAAAAAAGGCACTGCAGTTTGGGAGTAATGAGGAGCAGCCCAGCTCTGCTGCAGGGACAGGCCACAGCTCTACTTGCTATTTCCTTTGTTCATTTAGAAGTAAATTAGTACATTGGTGGACTCCTTAATTGTTAATTAGAGCTAAATAATTATGGAAGCTCAGGGTGATGGCAGAGGAAGATGTAATGGGGGGAAAGCAGTAGATGAGTTTTACTGGCAGTGATACCTGAATGGCAGCCCACTCCTTTTGGCAATATTTTTTTTTGAGGAATAAATTGCCATTTTTGAGCAATCTTTGGGACGTGGATGGTGCTGAACCACTTCTTCTGCATTTTGTTTTCTCTTAGACTGCCTGTCCTAAATGTGAGCAGGAGGGCTGAGCTGGTTCCTCAAGGGAATGGCTTTTCAAAGGCAGCTTAACCTGGGATCCTGAAGCCATCCACCAAACAGTCAAAGCTTAAATCCCACAGATTTCCAAAGAGACAAAACAGTTTTAATTTTCTGGGCAGTTCAAACTAGTTGGGAAATTCCACCTTGATTTAAAATGCTGTGGAAAATCTTGGTTGGGTCATGGCACCTCTGTTCTCTCATGCTTAGGTTTGTCAAGTGAGCACAGCTGGTATGGGAATCACTCCTTCAGGCTCACAAAATCCTAAAATTCTGTCCTTCCTGTCCACTCAGGACAGCCACATCCTGGGAAGTGCCAGCAGAGCCTTCCCTGCCGAGGGCACTGAGGGATGGGGCTTGTCCTGCCTTTCCTGTGGGAAAGCGAGGCACCAGTGCTGTGGGAGTGTGGCAGGGAGCATATGGGATCCCCCTGAGCTTCCCAGGCTGAGTTTCCTGCATGGAGGGGATTTGCAGGGATGTTCAGGATTTGGGGTTGCTTCAATTTGAGCCTGGGTTGGACATCAGGGAGCCCCAAACATCCCCCTGGGAAATGGGGCATCGCTGAGGAGTCACAGGGATCTCCAAATAAAAACCATCCTCTTCCCATGGGAAACCTTCCACTGTCCCAGGCTGCTCCAAGGCCCATCCACACTGGTCTGGGACTGTGCCAGGGATCCAGGGGCAGCCACAGCTGCTCTGGGAATTCCATCCCAGCCCCTCCCCACCCTCACAGGCACTAATGTATTTCCAATATCCCATCGAAATCTCTTCCAGTTTAAACTCTTCTTCCTTGTCCTATCACTCCATGCCCTTGTAAAAATTCCCCCCTCCAAACCTCTGGCAGCCCCTTTAGGAGCTGGCACTAGGAATAATTTATTTTATTCATTTTTCAGCCTTACAGTGTATTCCCTTCCCAAACTCAGCAGCCAGGTGTGATAGGGAAACTCTGAGCAAACCTTTCAGCCCCTGTGGGGTGGGGGATCACTGTTCTGAGCGATTCCTGTCTCCATGGAGCCAGAGGCTCCTGCCTTTCTGGCCTGCAGAAGGCTGGGGCGATGCCTCAGGGCAGAGGGGCTGTGCTGAGCACCAGGAGGGATTTATCCCCTGCAGACTCTGGGTGCTGCAGCTCCACAGGTACAGCTGTGACCTGATCTGCTGCTGCACATAGCCCATGGACATTTCCTGGCACTTATTCCTCCTTTAAACCAGTACAACCTTAATTTTTTATTTTTATTTTTTTTTCTATGTTGCAGCCTTTTCTATGGGCTTGATGCTAGAAAGTGATGGAAAAAACAGTTTAAAATTGTCTATCTCTGATCTTGAGCTTGAGTGAATCACACTGTACCTTTGGCTGTTGGATGGAAGAGGCTTCTGTTAACAAAAAAATCTGTTTCCTGGGAGAAGACCCTGAGCTCTGAACTCTGTTTTACCCAGCCTGACCCAGCTGAAAATTAGGGCAGAATGTTATGCTGGTTGGCTGGGCTGCTGAAAACAGGGATGCTCCAAGCTGGGCTTTAACCCCCTTTGCCATTTAGGAGTTTTTGGAGCGTGGTACCAACTGAAAAGCCCCCCAGAAGTCCAGCAGCATTGTTATCTTTGTCAACAAAACACTCTGAGGCTCCTCAGGCAAGATCCCAAGTTAGAAACTCTTTCCAAAACCATGGCATTAATTACATATTCGTGGTTTCTTTATTAATGAGCCCCATGTCAGTTGTTCTGTTATTTTGCTTGGGCTCAGCTTGAGGGAAGAGGCCTGTAATTACTCAAAGCTTCCTGCTTGCCTTTTTTTTTTTTTTTTCTTTTTTTTTTTTTTTTTTAATTCCATATTGGCACAACACAAAGCCTTTTCCCAGTCAGTCCCGTGAAGCTTCCCCAGCTCACGGAGCCAAACTGAGAATTCAGTGCTCATCTTGGGGAGAGCCTGAGGTTTTAATGCTTTTGAGGATGAATTCTGGGGCCGGGATTGAGAAACCTCTGCTCCTTGTCCCCTCTGGAATGGGAAGTATTTCATTGTCATTTGGTTATGTCATCTGGTTTTTCTAAATGTGGACAGAACTGGGGTTCTCCAGCTCTTCCCACAGTTCTGTCAGTGCCACATGGCAGGTGACAGTGGGGACCCAGGATGTGGCTGGGACAGAGACTTCTCTGTCCAATCTTTAATCCAATTTTCTGCAAATCACAGACCCTGCCTTGCTTGTCATATGCCAATTCCTTCTTTTTTTCCCTTCTGTTTTATCATCCTTAATGGCTGCTTTCAATCTGGGCTCCTTCCCCACTTCCCAGCTGGAATTTCTGGAAGTTCAAACCCACATGCCTCACTCAACTCTCACGCTTTTGGACAACTTCAGAGCTGTTCCCAATTTGTCCCTCTCAGCTGGTTCTCCTCTAAATTTGGCCAGTTTGGAGGAGCAAGGATGGATTCTATTGATTTTGGCTTTTAGTTGTGTTTATACAAACCAATATAATTCAGCCTTGTGCCTCAGTAATTTTCCCTTGGAGTCCCTTTTCCCCTGAGCCTTGCCAGGTGGGAGTTTCCAGGGTGGACCTTTCCCATGTCAAGTGTTGAAGCTGAATTTAAAACCCCTTTTCTTCACTGGCTGGGAATTCTGGGCTCCCAGTGGCAGCTGCCAGGTCTGGATGTGGCTTCCCACTGGGATTCCCAGGCTGGCACATCCTGTGGGGCTCTTCTGCACCACCATCACCTCTTGAGAACCTGAAAATTTCTACTCCTGCCCCTCACAGCTCATGGGTAATAAGATTTGGGAATTTCACTGCACTTTTCCTCACCTGGGGGTTGAGCTGTATGGAAATCTGAGCACCATGGAAGGTGTCCCTGCCCTTGGCAGGGGTGGAATGAGATGGGATTTAAGATCTTTTCCAAGCCAAACCATTCCCTGACACCACTCACCAGCTGTTATCCACAGGTAACTGTCCTTTGAGGAACTGTTTTTTAAGTTTTTGGCTGTTGGTGCCCCTGGGGTTAATCCATCAGCCCCGTGGGGCAGAGAGGTGCTGCTGTTTTCCATCCATTCTCCACTTCAAGGTGTTCAAAATGAGGCACCAAGTTGCTGTAGCTGAAACTTTCCAATCCTGGGGATTGCAAAATGTGTTTTAGGGAAATTACCACTTTGGCTCAAAACTAGAAAAATTGGTTGGAGGGAGAAATACGGATCAAGTTGGGAAGCTGAAGTACATTGGTTTATTTTTTTTCACTGTTAAAGGTGTATTTCGAGAGCTGCTTTTAATCAGAAACCCTCCAAAGCACCAAAAATGTTAACATCAAAACTGTGCTGCTTCATGGTTGAATTTCTGAAAGAAAAATTCTTTTTTTCAACTCTTTATTTCAGCTCCACAAGACATGGCTGTGGGGTTTTATCCCTTCCAGGAGCTGCTCTTAGGAGAACAAATATTCCCTGTGCTTCCCTCGAGGGAGCTGCAGTCCTGTGGGGACTCTGCTGTCCCTTGTCCCCCTCTCAGGAGCTGGTCTGGGGTGTGGAAATGAGGAATTGAGCTCTTGAGGTGCCCCTAGCTGAGTTCCCATCCCCAGGCTGCACAGGGAGGACCCTGGTGATGCTCCAAATTTTGGGCAAAGCTTCTTTCCAGCTCTATGAGGCTGGGAAGGTCATGCCCAGCTGGGTTTAGCTGCATCAGGGACCCAATTTTAGCATCTTTTGAGGTGATTTTGGACAGCCACCATCTCTGGGTGAGGGGCTGAAGGGAGGGGTGTTTGGAATCCTTCCCTCTGCCTCTCTGTGTGGGGTGATGCCTCCACTAATTTATTTTAATTGATTAATTATGACCCTTGCAGCCTCTCTGCCAAGCACAGCTGATCATCAAGTGGCTTCTCTTTTTTAGCGTTTTAACAACAAAATAATAAATTTAAAAAAAAATAAAAATTGAAGTAACAGCCCAGCAGTGATTTTAAGGGATTCCTTGCTCCAGCCATCTTGGGTTTATAAAAAATATTTTTGTGTGTTTTTCTCTGCCGGCTGTTTTCCGTGACCCGAGAGTACAAACAGAGTCTTTTTTCCCCAGCCCTGAGATTGAAGGAAAGGCCCTGAGTCATCTCTTCTGATGTTCTCATTCATTGTTTATTATTTCTTATCAATACATTCTGTTCCTGACCAGCAGAGCTCTTCACTGCAGGTCAGTTCAAGGCACAAAACCCCAAATCCCCCCACACAGGGTGGTGCGGACATTTATACTACAATCCACATAATCAGTATTTATAATACTTCTCCAATAACTATTATCCATGTTAGAAAGTTAGACTTTACTCTAAGCCAACCATAATGTGCCACCTCAGTGCAGAACATGGAGGCAGATGAGGAAGAAGGAGGAAGCGCAGAAGCCACGTGGACTTCTCCATCTTGTCTTCACCTGTCTGCCATCCTAGAAACCCCATCTATCTAAAATTCTCACCCTGTGATAAAACTACACACTATTCTACTGTCTAATACACATCTGCTATCTAATACTATCTAATATCTTGAAAACTCTGCTTCATTCCAGAGCTTAAAAGCCCTTCTTCCATTAACAAAGGTTAAAAACACTGTTTGTCAGAGAGCTTAAAATCTCTTAAACACGCGAAGAAATATTTCTCATAATTCCAAACTCCGACACAGGCATTCCCCCTGGCAGACACCAGTGTCCATTGTGAGCAGGGGGTGTGACACCAGAACAGGGAGTGTGACACCAGAGTGTGACACACTTGGGTGATGTGTGGCCATCTGAGTGTGACATCACCCAGGTTTTCCTCCTGCTGGAGCTCCTCGTGCCTTGAACTTGGCTGTCCTTGTCCTTTCTGGGACTTGTGGGACTGCTGAACCCCTCCCCAGGGGCAGCCCTGAGCTGCTCCTGTCCCCTCTGTCCCCTCCCCAGCTCCCTGGGCCCCAGCAGGAGTGTTACCAAGTGCCCAAATCCTCGCTTTCCTGGCTCTGTTGGGTTCCTGTTTCTGTGACTGTAATAATTTCATTTTTAGCAAATGTCTGGATGAGGAGGCAGCTCCAGGTGGCAGCAGGGCCATCATGAACCGATGGCTCTCCCTCAGTCCCAGGTTTTGGTGGGTGCCTGCCTGGCTCATCTGGGGCTGTGAGTCCCTCTTGGGGTTCAGTTTATCCAGAAATATCTCCTGGACATGCTACAGAGCTGGGTGCTGGGGAGGTGAAGAGCTGCAGCACAGAAAAGCACAGGATTTTTGGGGTGTTCAGGGGATTTTAGATAGAGCCCAATGCTACCCTGGGCTGAGGAGGAATTCCAGATCCCTTCAGTTCCCCTGTGGCTCCTCTCAGGAAGGTGACCTTGCAGGGAATGTGGTTCCTCACAATTACCAGCTGAACCCATTTTAGGTTGGATAAATGATGGGTTTGAGTTTTAGCCAGGATGCTTTTCCTGCAGCTCTCGATTTGATTTCTTGCCTTAAAGGACTTTGTAAAATAAACTATTAAAAAAAAAAAAAATCATATTAGTTTAAAAAGGATTTTTAAAAAGGTGTTGTTTTAGAGTCTCTCTGTTACAGCTCTTTCCTGCCCACCCCCAGCCATCCTGCTTAAACAGAAACAGAACCACAACCCAAGTTTATTAAAGTAATGACAGGGTGGCTCCTAATTGGGCTTGAAATTTGGCTTTTACATTACTTGAAGGGCCTTCTGTAGGATTTTCCCCTCATGCAACTGAATCCATTGACTCTGATGGATTTGGGAAGGCTGATTTAATTCAGAGTAATTCTTCCCTTAATTAGGGAACCCCAACCCATCCCTGCTTGGGTGATGTGTGACCATGCTCACCTGGGTGAACTGGGGCTGGTTTTAGTACAATAAAATCATTTAAGCTGGAAAGGATCCCTATGATCATCGAGACCAACCAAAAAGAAGCTTCAACCCCTATTCCAGCAATTTCTCCCTGTGCTGGGCACTGCTGACTCCTTGAAATCAAAGCAAATTTAAATTTAAATTTAAATTTAAATTTAAATTGTTATAACAAAGAGCAAAAAATTATATGTCACAACAAAAGACAAGACACCCCCAAAATAACTGTTCACAACTGAGAGCAAACCAATTCAGGTGTTCATGAAAGAAATTTTCAAACTGAAAATTTGAAAATTTAAAAGTGAAAACTTCACTTTTCTCCTGCATTTGGGGTGGGAAGAGCTTGGAAATCTCCAATGTGGTGGCAGCAGAGACAAAACTTCAGCAGCTCCTGCAGCTCCCGTGGTCATCCCAAAAGGGGCTGATCAGGAACTGGTGTCATCCTGACTCCAGGATGGGATCCGTTGGGTTCTCATCTGAAGGATCCCCCCTTCTGGCAGGGAAATTGTTTTTTTTCCTGCTTGCTGCTCCTGCACGTCCCCCTTGGAGCTCCCAGGCCGGTGGAGCAGAGCAGGATGGGAGCCAGGTGATGGGCTCAGCCCATGGAATGTGGGAAGAAGGATGGGAAGGACTCTCCAGTCTCCTTCCCGGCCCTGCAAGGCAAGCGTGGGGCTGCATCTCCCTCTAGTGACTTCTCTCAGCTGGTTCCTCAGCAGCTCCTCTGCCAGGAGCCACCAGGAAGGGCTGGTGCCACCAGCTCTGGGTGCCACACGCTGTCCATGTCCCCACAGAGCTGGTGGGAGCTCAGAGTGGGCTCCAGGCAGGGCTGGTGGCCACCTGGGGCTGCTGGAAATGCTGCAGCTGCTGCAGGAGAGCTGCTGCAGGACCTCCACACCTCCCACCAGCCCAGCCCTGGCCCCATGGTCTGAGGTGCTTTCAGTGGTGCTGTGTGGAAAGGTGGTGGGATTTTGAACTGCAGGGAGCTCTGAAGTTTAATTCCTTTTCTACAGTCAATGTTTGTGTGTCGAGTGTGGATATTTCTCCCAGCGTTGCAGTTTTCCCCCATCCAAGGGCAGTGCCTGGCCTCTGCTGGAGCTTTGGGGGGCAGAAAGGGCCCTTGAGACCTGCAGGACCATTCAAGGTGACAGCTGAGGACAGAGAGAGCCCTTGGCAAGTCACTGCCTTCAATTAAACTGCTGGAAGCATCCAGGAGGCTCCTCCTGGCCTTGTGCCTGTATCCCCTTCCCAGCTCCTGGAGGTTTGCAGCTGCTCCAGTGGGAAGTTGTGTGGTGGGGACTCCAAGCTCCCCTCTGTCCTGCTGCTCTGACCATTCCCCCAGGAGAACACCAGAAGCCTTGGAATGTGCAGGAACAGCAGAATCCAGAGGCTGAAGGGACAGATTCATCCTGGTGTCACTTTATCCATTTGCTGTAACTCTTTTAGTGATTGCTCTCAAGATTGGATTTCTGTCATTACGTTGTGGGTTCCAGGGAGAGCTCAGAGCCCCTGGCAGGGCCTAAAGGGGCTCCAGGAGAACTGGAGAGGGACTGGGGACAAGGCATGGAGGGACAGGACACAGGGAATGGCTTCCCACTGCCAGAGGGCAGGGCTGGGTGGGATATTGGGCAGGAATTGTTCCCTGTGAGGGTGGGCAGGCCCTGGCACAGGGTGCCCAGAGCAGCTGTGTCCCTTGTGGAAGGTGAGCTTTGGTTTGTAGGTGGGTGCAGTGTCCTGCTCACTCTGGATGAACTGTCCCAAAATTCGAGGGCTCCTTCCTGGCACTCATTCCTGCATGTGGGAAGTGAGGAATTATAGAATCATTACGGTTAGAAATGACCTCCAAGGTCATTGAGTCCAACCTGTGACCAATCTCCACCTTGTCACCCAGACCAGAGCACATCCAGTCATTCCTTGGACACTCCCAGAGTTCCACCACCTCCCTGGGCAGTCCAGTGAGCAGGAAAGGGGGGGAAAAACGTGAACCCTTCAAACTTCACTTTTTTCCCTTCTTCTTTTTTTCAGGACTCCAGACTCACCAGTTCAGATCTGGCCCCGGGGTCACCTTGGCCATGGGAGGATGCCCAGGGGACCCTCAACCTCCAGCCTGACAGCAGTGCCCTGGCTTCCCTCTCTGCTCATGAGATGCCATCAGCTGAGGAGGAGGAGGAGGAGGGCAGCCTTTCCATTGAGGATGAAGGCTTTGAGCTGCTGAACTCCACCTACAATAAAATCACCGGCCCCGGCAGGCCAGCACTCAGGAGAAGCTCAGGTGAGTCCATGATTTTCCTTCTTTTCTCCATCACAATTTCTGGGAATCTGACAGTGCTTCATCCACCCAGGAGCTTCCATCAAACCCTCCCGAGCAGCCAAGAAGGAGCGTGGCTCTGACCCCCGGGAGGAGAACATCACCACGGAGAAGCTGTCGGGGGATGCGGGCACCCGGCGGCGGCTCCTGCCCGGCAAACCCCGCCTGGAGCCCTTCCCCAAGGTGTCCCCATCACCTCACTGGGGGGCTGCTCCTAAAGGAAATGTCCCCAAAGGTCCCCTGAGGGCAGAGCCAGTGCTGGCTGTCCAGGAGCTTCCTCTTGGAGCAGGACATCCCGGATTGTGGGTGGCACGTGGACACCAGGGCTGTGTGAAGCCGGGACCACCAGGATTGCCGGGACCACCGGGGCTGCCAGTGAGTGGAGGAGGGGAGGGAGGGGTGGGTGATGGGCAAAGGCCTCTGAGATGGGGGAAACAGCACTGGGAGGGCTCCTCCAGGATGGGGAACCTTCTCCAGGATGGGGAACCTCCTCCAGGGTGGGGAAACTTTTCCAGACAGGGAACCTTCTCCAGGATAGGGAACCTTCTCCAGGATGGCGAACCTTCTCCTGGATGGAGAATCTTCTCCAGGGTGGGGAACCTTTTCCATGATGGGAAACCTTTTCCATGGTGGAGAACCTTCTCCATGTTGGGAACCTTCTCCAGGGTTGTTCAGGATACAGATGAGATGGGTTAACTCCTGTGGTGATTAAAGGATGATTTATTGCAAAATCAGTCTCAGGGGAGGGTGAGACCTTTAGGTTGTTACATTCAGTGCCATGACACCAGAAAACTCTCTTAATTCTGGTTACAGTGTCTTTTATAAATTTCTTATCCAATCAACTACTTCCACAAAGTTCTCTGGCACCTTCATAAACCAATCATTAATTGCTACCTTTGCTACGTTTCTACTGCACTGCTTTTCTTCATCCAATCATACAATTCTACAAAACTTATTGTTGTACCTTCTACCTCTAACAACTCTGTAACAGGTTCTATTACCAAACTTTAATATTTTCTACTGTCTTGCTTAACGTATTTATGTTCTTATATGAGGCATATTTCTACTTGTTTAAAACATATTTCTATATAAAATATAAATGCCAGTTTTACCTTTTTACTGTTCTAAACTCCCAAGCCTTCTCCAGGTCAGACATTGATTCCAACTCTATCTCTGACTCTGGATCTTCCAGGCCCTTGGAGCTCTCTGGGTCTGCATTTCTCACACAGGGTGGGGAACCTTCTCCAGGGTGGGGAGCCCTCCCCGTGCAGGCACAGTGGGGCTGTGCATTGACCTCATGAAAAGGTTTATTTGATATTCCTGGAGAAACTTCACTGGGAACTGGGGAGAAGATGATTTCCTTATCCTCCTTGCTCTAGAGATGGTCTCAAATAATTTCATCACACTGTGGGTTTTTATTTCACACTGGTCCAGCCCAGAATTTGGCTGAGGGGATCAGATGGGACCAAGCCATCTCCTCCAGTCCCCACACAAACCCCTGGATCCACCCATGGACCCAATTGGCATCACTGGTTTTGGCTTCTTCATCCCCAAATTGATGTCTGGTTCAAAGCAGAGCGATGAATTTATCTTGTAATAAGTTCTGACTGTTTTTCAAGTCATTCAGTCATTGCAGAGGATGAAAAAAAGGGAAATTTTGGGGGGAAAAAAAGGTAAACATAGACTAGAGAAAGCTTTAGAGGAATCATGTCTTCATTGAGGATGAAAAAAAGGAAAATGGTAGAAAAAAAGGTAAACTTGAAATAAAAAAAGCTTTAGAGGATGTCATTAAAGGGATGTCTTCATTGAGGAGTAGCTGAAAAATGTTTTAAAATATTTTTCCATGTTTGTTTGTTCTGCCAAAACTACTCCCCTCATTTGGTTCCATTTTCTAAACAATTTCTTTAGCAAATTTTATTTCCCCATTGAAGTGCTGCTGGGCACCTTCCCATCCCTGTGGAAGTCTTGGGCTCTGCCCTGGGGCTCAGGAGATCCTGCAGGGCCATTTCCATGGCTCTGTTTGAGGGACCTGGCACTAAATCCATCATCCCTGAGCCAGGCTTGGTTTAAATTTAGGACTGATAACTTCCCCCTCAAGCCATCTCCTTGCTGCTGCAGCTCTTGCCTGCAAAAATAGAAGAAAATGGCAAAAGGAACAGATGCTGGAGGCTGAAAAAAAATCCCAGGAGCAGAGGAAACGTCACGACGTTTGACAGCCCTGCTGTCAGCCAGCAGGAGGGACCCAGCCAGGGGGAACTGCTTTCCTCTCCTGGAGAAAGGCTGGAGATGGGATTTTTGTCCTTGGTCCTGAGTATCCTGGATGGAAACGCCAGTACCAGAGCTCCAGCCCAGCTTTGGGAGCTGGGGAGCAGACAGGAGAGATGGAAAAGGGCTCTTAAGGGCATGGAATGACAGGACAAGGGGAATGACTTTACATGGAAAAAGAGCAGGTTTAGATGGGATATTAGGAAAAAATCTCTATTTCTAAGGGTGGCCCAGGTTGCCAAGAAGTTGTGGCTGCTCCTGGATCCCTGGAAGTGGCCAAGGCCAGGCTGGATGGGGTTTGGAGCAGCCTGGGACACTGGGAGGTGTCCCTGCCCATGGCAGGGGTGGAATGGGACAGGATTTCAGACCAGACCAGGCTCAGACCAGGCTGGGATTCTGTGCAGGACTGAAGCTCAGTGGTGGCACATGCCAGCCATGGCCAGAGCCATAAAATGTGTCCCCAGCCTGGCAGCCTTCCCTGCTGTCCTTTTGCTGCTCCCAAGGACTGAGGGCAGGGAGGCTCTGGGGCTGCCACGGAGAGGAACTGAGCCATGGAGCTCTGTGGGCTTCAGATGTGCTGAGCTTCAGGCTCAGAGCAAAGCTGGTGTCTGGAATTGGAGCTGTCAGAGCTGCAGCAGACACAGGCAGAGGCTGTCAGGTAACACCTTACAGGGAATTGTTGTCATCCCAAAAGGCTCCCAGGATCTCCCACCTGGCTGTTTCTGCCTTGGTCAGCCCTGAAGTGGGGTCAGCCTTTGACCAAAATGTGCATTTTTACACAGATCACATCTCCCACCAGTTAAAAGCAGCAGATATTTTTGTCCTTGTCCAAACACCTTTTGGAATGTGGATATGATTCAATTTTAGGGGATTTTTTTTCCCCTTAACACACTGCCTGTCCTCCCCAGGTGTCAGGAGATGTTCTCCTGCTCCCCTGCCTGCTCTGGGGTGTTTCTGTGCTTATTCAGGATGGCACAGTTCACTTGCTGGTGACAGGGCAGGAGCAGCCAAACCAGGGGGCTCTTCCCACTCCACACTGTTTTTTGGGGTATTTCTGGGGGACTTGAAGCTGCTGGTTTGCTCTGAATCAGCCATTTCAGTCCCTGCTTCCCTGGGGCCGTGGCCCTGGTCACCTGGGCACTGTGGGATCTCCCCTTTGGGGTCACAGCTTTGCTCCTTGGCCTTTCAGGGCTGTCCTGGCAGACGGGGACTGGTGGGACCCAAAGGAGATAAAGTGAGTACCCAGAAAAACAGGGGCACGTCCAGTCTGGGGTGTAGGGTGTGGGGCAAACACCACTGATGGTTTGTGTTGGTTTGGGGGGTTTTCATCCAGAGGGATGGCAGTGGGAGCTCCTGAAGCTGCAGGGTGGTGGCCCTGTCTGTGGGTTTGGAAGAGGAAGGAACTGAGTTTAGTTGTTACTTTAAGCTCAGGACATCACCTTGAGTTCTGAGGCAGTTTTGGGCACCATGATATAAAAAAGGTCATTAAGTTATAAGAGCATTCAGAGGAGGTCACGAGGATGGGGAAGGGTCTGGAGGGGCCCGTGAGGAGCAGCTGGGGGCACTGGGATTGTTCAGCTGGAGCAGACTGAGGGCAGAGCTCCCCGGGGGCTGCAGCTCCTCCCGAGGGGCAGCTCCGAGCTCTGCTCTGGGACAGGGACAGCACCCAGGGAACGGCTGGAGCTGGGCCAGGGCAGGCTCAGGCTGCAGCTCAGGGCAAGGTTCTTCCCCCAGAGGGTGCTGGGCACTGCCCAGGGAATGGGCACGGCCCCGAGGCTGCCAGAGCTCCAGGAGCCTTTGGACATCCCAGGGATGCACAGGCTGGGAGTGTTGGGGGGGCTGTGCAGGGACAGGAGTGGCACTGGGTGATCCTGTGGGTCCCTCCAGCTCAGGATATTCTGTGATTCTGTGACTGAGCTGTCTGGACAAGCTTCTCTCTTCCCTTTGAGCACTCAAGTGGAGATGGAGCAGCTTCAGCTCAGGTCACCTGGAGGAGGGACATTAGGATGTCCCAAAGCCTAGCCCCATTTCATCTTTCAGGGACATTTGTCCTCCAGCCCTGCAGACCCAGGCTGTCCTCCCTGCCCAGACCCTGACACTGCTGAGTCAGAGCCTGTCCCCCGCCTGGCCTGAGTCCTAAATCCCTGTGTTCTGAGGAGCTGCCCTTGTCTCCACAGGGATACCCTGGGGCCATGGGGCGGATGGGCCCCCCGGGTGACCCTGGCCCTGCTGGCATCCCCGGTGTCCCCACCATCATCCTCTGGAGGAACTCCAGGGAGGACTGGCAGTCATTCACGGTGAGTTACAGCCACAGTGGACAAGTGCTGCACTCACACCTCCCCAGCAGCTCCTGCATCCCTCTGCTCTGCTGGGATGGGATGGGATGGGATGGGATGGGATGGGATGGGATGGGATG
>CM031872.1:8348600-8380367 GCA_018697195.1 Certhia americana
CTGCAGAGGGTGGTACAGGTTGGGGATCACCATGGGGTGACTGCAGAAGGTGACACAGCCAAAGTTGCCCTGCCAGGCCTGCTCTGCTCCCCCAGGGCTGCTGAAGGGCTGCCCTGCTCTGCTCCCAGGCTGGAGTTTTCCAGGAGCACAGATTCCCACAGCTGCTGCTCCCCGTCCTCCACCCCATCCCCTTCCCAGGGCTGGAGCAGCAGCAGCAGCAAAGCTCCGACTGTTTCCAGCTGGAATTGCAGAGCCAATTCCTGCTCTGTCTCCTCCTTGGCACCTGGCGCTCCGAAATCCGAGTCCGTGTCTCACGTGGGATTTTGTCTTCCCTCTTTTGCAAAGGTTGGCTGAAATAATATCCTGTCCTGAGTGAATCGGAGTTCACCGATTCCTGAGACACGGCAAAAGCGTTGGCCCTGCTCCAACCTCCTCCAGAATGGTTTGGGGAGCAGAGTTTGGGGGAAATGAGAACTGCCTGGGTCCTGGCAAGGGCTGTGCCTGTTCACCCCTGGAAATCCATCTGGGATCAGCTCAAAAGGAGCAGGGATACAATCCATCATCTGCCTCCCAGGGTGCTGCTCATCGCTAGGAATATTTCCATCTCCTGAAAGCTCTGGGATTCTTCTCCTCCAAGAGTTCCTCGGCTTTTCCCCTCTCTCCCCACTGGCTTTGGGGAAACAGAGCCCTGGAGCAGGGGGTGTGGTGGTTTCAGTTTGAAATTAGGTAGAATTTGTATAGGGGGGTTAGTTTATTAATTATTATTAATTTGAAATTCCTATTAAATTATATTATTAATTATTATTAATTTGAAAATTTTTAATCAAGAGTAAAGCGGGTTTAAACTCGAAAGTAATAAAAATGTTGTTAACTAATACTAAAAGAAAAAAAATGAACAAGAATTAGAAGGAAACATTTGCTTTTCTTTTTTTTTTACTAATTATTTACTTTCTTATTTTAATATAGAAAGACAAAATTCAGGAATTTTAGTTAGTTATTATTTTTATATAATTTTTAAAAAAAATTACTAAGGAGAGAGGAGGGCTTTTTAAATATTATAGAGGTTATAATATTATAATAATATTATAATATTATAGGCTTATATATAATATTATTATAATATTACAGGGTTTTTTAGTATTATAGAGGTTTTTTTGTTTTTTACATGATATTAGCTTTTTTGCTTTTATATTTTATGTCTGGCCCGCCTGGGGGAAAGAAAATTTGTTATTGTGAAGCTTTTTTTATGAGACAGCGTTTTGCAGTTATTTATGGGTTATATTAGTTTATTAGGGTATAGTTTAAGGATTTTTTTTTAGTATAAAATAAGAGGGGTTTTATTTATTTTATTTTAAGAAAAAGAGGCTATTTTTTTTTACTGGGTCGACAGTATTATTTTTAAATTTTTTAGAGGTTTTTTGTTTGTTTGCTGGTTTGTTTGGTTTTTGTTTAATTTTTTTTTAATTAGATTACAATTATATTAATTGTAAAGGGGACAGGAGGAGTTTCCCAGTGCCCTCGAGGTTGAAATTGGGAAGCACAGAGGAATCCTGTCCCTCAGCTGCCTGGGACTGGGCTGGTGGATAAGGAAAGGGAGTTTTTAGCCATCGATGTGAGCCAGGATTTGCAGGAGCAGCCCAGAACACAGTTCTGGGGTCGTCATGGGAAGGAGGAGGAGGAAAGATGGGGTTTGCCTCCCTGTGCTGCTGCTAGCTGGAGATGGACATTTTATCTTCCCCAAATTTGGGAAAACCTGGTTTGGAAGTGTGCAGAGAGGAGGCTGCACCAGGTGGGTTTAGGACCTTTATGCTGGTTTGGAAATATGCTGGGATTAGCTGTGCTCGGATTGGGATTAACATACATCTCGGGTTTTTTGGATATTTTGAGTTCGCGAGATTTAGAAAGTCCTTTTCTCCCAGCCCAATGATCGAAGAAAAAATCAAGAATTGTCTCTTCTGTTTTCCAATTTTATTCTTTCTTATCTATTCCATTCTCTCCCTGACTAGCAGAGCTCTGCTCAGCAGCTCAGTCCAAGGCACAATCCCCTGCCCTCAGGGTGGTTTTTCTTTTATACTAAAAACTACATGTACCATATTTACAATAATTTCCCAATCCCTATCACCTTTGTTGGACAGTCTGTCTCTTCTCTAAACCAACCAGAAAGTGCCACCATCACAGCAGAAGATGGGGCAGATGAAGAAGAAGGAAGAAGCCTGAAAACCACGAGGATGATCCATCTTGCTATCATCTGCTTGCCATTCTAAAAACCCCAGAAATCTACTTTTCATCCTGTGATAAATTAACTATCATTCTACTCCAAACTCTTGTGGCCTGTAAATCCTCACACAGAGATGGTAATTTCCCCCCAAAGTCTCAAATCGAAGGCACAGGAGGCTTTGACTCCGTGCCAAGGTCTCTCAGCCCCTGCCTGGGTCTGAAATCATCCAGGACAGTCAGAGGAGTGCTCTGGGCTCCAACACACACCCTGGTGCTTTCAGGTGGGCTTTCCCCTCTCTGTTGTCATCTGGTCTTCAGAAAAATTGGAAGTGAATCCAAGATTTGGCTGCTGGGCGCTGCAAGAGGAAAATCTACTGGGCATCTGCTCCTCTGGGTTTTCCAGAGGCTGGAGGAGAGTCCCCACCTCAGGCAAACTGCAGCTGATTTTAAGTTTAAAATCTGCTGCTCCCTGTGCTCACCACCACCATGGTCCTGACCTTGCCACATTCCAAACATTTCTGGGGTCCCAGGGCTGGAGGGCATCCATGGGGGAGCTGAATTTCACCAAACCCCAGGAGAAGGGTGCTCTCTGCCTAATTTTCTACTGAATTACTCCCTTATTTCCCACACATTATCCCCAGATTGTCCTTCCTCCTATGCCTTGCATGCACAGAGTATGAAATAAATAAATGAATTAAAGGAGTGCTTCATTACTGCATCTTCCCAAGACAAGAAGGAAGTCTTTAAAGCCAGCAAAAAAGGGTTTTGGGATTAATTTTGGTTTTAACATTTTGCTTTTTCCCCCTCATTTTTCTTTCAGCAATCATCATTTTACCAACTCCTGCACGCGGGCTGGCCGGTGAGTGCCGCTTTGGTCACTTTGTGTTTGGATTTTTCTTTGTTGGCAGCTGAGTTCTCCTTGCTCCAAGCCCTTGATGGGTTTTACTGATGTTTTTCTGGTTTTGTTTTTTTTTTTTAATCCAGAGAAAACCTGGAGCTCCCGGGCCCCCAGGACATCCTGGGAAAACAGGAGCACCTGTAAGTACAAAAGCCCTGCTGTCCCCTTGCTGGGCCTGCTGCCACCCTGGCTGCCCTGGGGACACTTTCAGGGTGGATGTCCCCAAGCCCTCGGGCTGTGGCTGCTGCTGTGCTGTAATTAGGGGCTTTGGGATTGGGTTTCAAAGCAGCCTAATGGATTTCTTGTCTGCTTCCCACTGAAACCCGGGATGTTTGATATTCAACTCCCAGGGTTTTTCTGGCAGCCACAGCCCCTCCAGCTCTGCTGGCTGAGCAGCACTGGCTTCATTTCCTGGGGCATCAGGTTCCAGCCCTTGTTTTTGGGGAAGGGACCTTGTGGGTCCCTCCCAGAGGCACAAAAAACAAGGCAGGGAAGGGCTGGGGTGGGATTTGTGTAGGGCCAACCTGTGCTGGGGGAGTCTGAGCCCCATGCCCACTACCCTGGCATTGCTGGGTGATGCTTTGCCATATGGCCAAGGAAAGGAAAACTCCCTGTCCTGACATGCCATCAGGAACCAAAGCAGTGGGAAAATGGATCTGCTGCTGACTGCAAAGCTGCCCTGGGCACACAGCCTGGCACGGTGGGCAGGGTGGGGCTGCCAGCAATGTGAATTCTCCCACTCTGCCCTTCCCAAGGTGACCTCTGGGCATTGCTGCTTGTCCTCCCAGCCTCCACAGGGCTCGGGGCAGGATGGGGGGACACCTTGGGTGACTCAATCCCTGTTTGTGCACAGGGACCCTGCGGAGCACCGGGAGAGCCCGGGGAGAAAGGCCAGCGGGGGTACACGGTGAGTGAGGGCTGTGGGGGTGTGGGGACACTTTGGAAAGGTTAAATGGGACCCTCAGGAGCCCTGCCCCTCTTGGATCAGCCCCTGGTTGGGTGAGGGAGCATTGTGACAGGGCTGGGGACAGTTTGGGAATGGTGTTGCTGGTTTGGAGGTGATGGGATCGATGTCCTGGTCCCCTCCCAGCCATTGCTGTGCCAGGCAGAGCTGGTTCTGCACAAAGTCATGCTCCTGCTGCTCCTCTTGTGCTGCACCTGCAGCACCAGGGCTGGCTCAGTCCCAGCTCAGCACAGCCCCTCTGGGTGCTGCACACCTCCAGGTGATGCCTCCCAGACAGGTGTCCCAAAACAGCTGTCCCAAAGTCCCTTTGTCACCCTCTGGATGGGATGGGTGAGCTCTGCCTGTGCCCCTCCATGGGGACAGATCCCTCATGGGACCCCACTCCCCTGGGACTGCCCAGCCCAGCTCCCTGGGGGGTTCAGGTGCCCTGTGGGTCCAAGGAAAGGAAAGCAATGTCCCACTCTCCCAGATTGCTGCAGCTTTGCTCCACACTGCTCCTCAACCTGCCAGAATTCAGGATTGAAATGAGCTCAGGGGCAAAAGCGAAGCTGGAGCTGCTGATGGATCCTGAGATGGATCTGCTCTGGGTGGATTCCTGCACATGGGAAAGGATCAGGAATGGCTTTGAGCCAGGAGCTGATGCAGGAGCTTTCACACGGCCTTCTCTCACTGCATTTCTTCTTCCCTGTCCTGCACTCTGCTTCCTGCTGGAACAACCCCTGGCTCCAGCTCTCTCAGGGTTTTGGTGGAGACCCTGGACAGATCCACATGCCCAAAACTTGCAGCCCCTGGGTGCACAGAGGCTGGCAGAGCTCAGAGTTTCATTTACTGCTTTCATAATGTGGATTTTTTAATTTCCTGTGCTTGGATTTTTTTCTCCCCAGGGGGAACCTGGGCTCCAGGGCTTGCCAGGACGTGTGGGATACCCTGGCTCTGATGGTTTCCCTGGCTTGGATGGCAAACCTGGGCCCTGGGGGCTGCCAGGGGAGCAGGTGAGCCATGGGCAAGCAGAGCCAGGGAATGGTCAGGCTCAGGGGGAAGCTGGAGGCAGGGAGCTCCTAAAGCTCTTCTTCCTTCTCTTGCCTCCTTTAGAATATTTCTCCTCAGCCCCCAAACCAGGATTAGTGCCTGGAGGTTTAGGTTTCCCAGGAACAAAAGGGTTGTGAGCCATCCCACACGTGCTTTAGGAGGCTGGGATAACCAGAGCTGCAGCTCCTGGGTGTGCTGGGTCTGAGCACGAGGGCTGGGCTGCTGCACCTGCACCTCCTCATGGAAAATAACTGCAAACCATGGAATGGCTTGGGTTGGCAGGGACCTTAAACATCATCTCATTCCACCCCCTGCCATGGGCAGGGACACCTTCCACTAGACCAGGGTGCTGTGAGCCCTTGAGGCCTCAAAACTTGGAGGGTGACCAGGAAATGAGAGTAATTCCAGAATGTCTGGATAGTGTTCAATCCAGGCCTCTGGTTCCTTGGTCCCTGCCCTTTTCCAGACCCCTGGCAGCAATCCCTGGGGAACACAGGCAATGCCCCTGGGCTTAGGAGCTTTCACAGGAGGGGTTTAGAGGACAGGGACTGGATAGTGCTGAAAGTTTGGGGCTCTCAGCAGCTGCTGAGGAGCGGGGTGGACACAGGTGGGAGGTGTTGGCAGCCCTTCAGTGCCTGCTCTGCTCCTTCCTCCCTCTTCCCAGGGCCTCCAGGGCTTCCAGGGTGACCGAGGGCTGGCAGGGGACAAGGGAGAAGAGGTGAGTTGGCTCTGGCTTGCACAGCCATGGGCACGATGAGGTGCCAGCCCCAGCCCCAGTTTGGCTCCTGGTGCCAAACACCAACACCTTTCATTACTGGTTTCACTGGTACCAGCACTGGTCCTGCAGCTCCTCCCCAGGCTCATCCAGGGCTTTGTCAGTCAGGATGGAAAATATCCATAAAAAAGTGAATGCTGGTGGTTTCTCACCCTTTAATTTTTTATTTTCCCTTCACTTAGTCTTCTTAAAGCCAAAATCTTTAGAGCTGCCCAGATTTTTGGGCTTCTCCAAGGTCTGATCATCCTGGAGGGTTTGAGACCAAATTTCTTCTTTGTGAAGCAGCAGTCCCACGTGGGTTATCAGATACCTGTTCTGGGCCACACGTTGTGCCCTCCTGCCTGTGCAGAGCCCTGAGCCAGCCCTGTGTCACTGCTGTGGGTGACACGGTGCAACAGGAGCTGCAGGGAGCTGCCACCAAGCTGGGGACCAGCAGCCAGGCTTTGCCCCATTTAGCACAACCTTCAGGGTCCCCATCCTCCTGTCCCACCCTGATTGTGTGCCTTGAGGCACATTTAAACTCCTGGTCACCCAGATGGGGCTCATCCTTGTTCCCAATTCATCCTTGTTCCATTTCAGGGTTTCTTGGGTGACCCTGGACCAGTTGGGGACAAAGGAGAGAAGGGAGTGAAGGTGAGGGTGGCTGTCCCTGCCCCTCAGAACCCTGCCAGGGTGGGCAGGGGTCTCTCCTTCCCAGCTCCAGGTCCTGCTCTCCTCCATCACTCAGGCTGCTCTTGGCTTTTCCAGGGGGTGAAGGGTGAGAATGGGCTGCCAGGTCCTGCTGGGCTCCAGGTGAGTTACCTGTGGAGCTGGAGGTGTTTCACACCCTCCCTCCTGTCACCCTTTGCTGCCTGACCCCTGTCCCTCTCTGCGATGTCCCCAAGCTCCAGCCTGTGGCAAACTTTCTTGCTTTACTAAGTTCTTTTTCTCAGGGTCAGGATTAAAAGACAGAATTCTTGTTGGGACTTGGTTGTTTATTGTTTTTTATTTAAGTTACAGCCTCACTGACTGTGAGGGCTTCTACATGCTAAGTTAATAGAGCAAAAATCGATTGCAGAGTTATGTCTTTAAGGTCTTTTTAGTCTAAACTACTTAATTATGAGATGCTAACTAATTTGTTTTAATTTTTAACTTAATAACTAATCACTCATGTCCTGCACTGTGGATTTTTACAATGAATTACACAAAGTCACCCAGACTTCTGAAGAAAAAAAAGAAGGAGAAGAAAGAGAAGAAGGAGAAGAAGAAGAAGAAGACAACTATGCTTTAAACCCTCCATTTTGTCACATATATATTACTTTAACCCAAAACCTTAAATTCTAAATCTCTCACCCTGTGATATAACACACTTCTATTCAACTCCACCCTCACAGACTCAGCTTTAGAAGTCTTTCCCAAGGCCTCAGGTCAGATGCAGTGTGTCTTTGAGGATCATTCCCTGTTAGCACAGAAAGGCTGAAATTCTCTGTGTCCAGGGTTCCAACACCAGCCCACACTCTCCTGGCTTTGGCAAAGCCCTCGTGGTCCCTGTGTTGTCCCTGCCCATCCTGTGAGGGAGGGGACAAAGGCAGTGTCACCTAGGGGTGCTGACGCCTCATTCCTGGCTTCTCTCCCAGGGGATGGTGGGGCTGAAGGGTGCCATGGGCTTCCAGGGCCCTGCAGGGCCAGAGGTGAGTGGATTTCCCTTCTCTGTGCCACCTGCCCTCCCCAAAAGGGTGCAGGAGCCAGGGATTCCCACTGGGAAGAGGGGTCTGAGCAGGGATTTGCATCCAGGCATAGCAGGGGGCCTTGCCTCCAGCATTTCCCATCCCTGTTCTGGCTGGGAACGAGGAGAAATGAAGGGGAATGAGCTTTTCCAGGGCACGTTGGGATTTATTTTAGGTGGCCACCTCCAGCTGAGATGAATCCCAGGCTGGCAGCACCTGGGATGGCACTTTCCAGGTTATGGATAGCTCAGTGCTCCCACACAACTGGGAGACAGCCTGTCCAGGAAAGGGTTGGGAAAGGATTTGAAAGGAAAATTGAAGGGGTTTGGTGGTGAATGGATGCATCCTCCAACATGAAAGGGAGCTGGGGCTGGTCAGCAAATGTCCAGGGGGGCATCAAAGAGCTGTTGTGAAGAAATGTGAAAAATGATGTGAAGAAAAAGGGAGATTTGGGATGGAGGGGAGAATCAAAGCAAAAACCAGCATTCTTTTCTCTCCTGCTGCAGGGAGAAGGTGGCTCAGTGGGCCCCCCAGGCCCTGCTGGTCCCATGGTGAGTCTCAGGGGTTTGGTACAGATGGAAGTTCAGGCAGCAGAGCTGCTGCTGCCCAGAATGGCACCTTGTTCTTCCCAGTTCATCCCTTGTTCAAATTTACTCCTAAAAATGCTGCATTTGGTTAAAACCATCCCTGGTAACAGGGGGAATTTTGCAAAAGGACCAGTGGTGTTAAAACTTACCAGTACAGCGCTCCAGCATTCCCAGTATTCCGGGGATGCTCAGAAATCCCTGTCCCACCTCCCCTGTGAGGCTGAGCAGGGTCTTGCCTTGCAGGGAGAGCCGGGCCAGCCGGGATCCGTGGGATGCCGAGGTATCAATGGCTCTCAGGTGGGTGTGTCCCGGTCCCCAGCCTTTGGCATTCAGGATTTTGCGGTTGTTGAGCTCACCCCGCCCCTGCCCTGCTCTCTCCGCAGGGGGAAATGGGCCCTCCTGGGATGCCCGGCCCCCGCGGCCCCAAGGTAGGCGATCCCCGGGAAGGGGTGTCCTGGGATGGGGGGGTGTCCGAGGCTCACCTAACCTGGAGTGGTCTCCTGAAGTTGGGATGTGATGCCAACCCACCCCGAAAGCTGCAGAGGCTGGGTCAGGGGTGGGAATCCTTTCTGTAACCCTTAGTGTGCCATAAGGTGGGGACTCTGGAGCTCCTGGGGGGGCTGGGGATTCCCAGGAGAGGTTTGGTCCTGCAGGGATTTGATGCTAATGGCAGCTGCCTGTCCCCCCCTCTGCAGGGACCCCAGGGCTTGCAGGGCAGACGTGGCCCCCCCGGCCCCAGGGGCTCTCAGGTGAGTGGGTGCTGTCCTGGGGTGGGTGTGTCCCTCCAGTTCTCTTCCAGGAGCTGCTGGGATTTGTCCCCCATGTGTTTGGGAAGTGAACACAAAATCCTTCACCTTGGGGGTCCTTGTGGCCCCCCGGGAACGGGTGGGAGGGAAGGGCTGTGTCCCCTGGGTGGCCTGGTGGGGACATTGTCCCTGAGGTGTGAGGCAGCTCCTGGGCAGGTTCCTGTGGGCTGGGGTCTCACCCACAGAGCAGGTCAGGGTGTCACATCTTCTTGCCAACATCCCCTTGCTTTTGCTTTTCCCAGGGTCCAGCAGGGCTGGAGGGATCCACTGGTCCCAAAGGAGACACAGTAAGAGCGTTTTTCGGGACCTTGGTGGGGATGAAGCTCAAGTTGGAGGGACCTGACACATGGGGTTGAGGGGTCCTTGTCCCTGTTTTTGGAAGGGAGAGGGGGTAGCACTTCCAGGTGACCTCTCAAATGCTACCTGGAGCTCCCTGATCACCCTGGGGAGGGGACATGGAGGGGCTGGGTGCTCTGATGAGAGCTCTGCTCTGGGACAGGGACAGCACTCAGGGATCAGCTGGAGCTGGGCCAGGGCAGGCTCAGGCTGCAGCTCAGGGCAAGGTTCTTCCCCCAGAGGGTGCTGGGCACTGCCCAGGGAATGGGCACGGCCCCGAGGCTGCCAGAGCTCCAGGAGCCTTTGGACATCCCAGGGATGCACAGGCTGGGAGTGTTGGGGGGGCTGTGCAGGGACAGGGGCTGGGCTGGATGATCCTGTGGGACCCTCCAGCCTGGGACAGGCTGTGATTCCAGGATTTCTCTTGCAGGGGACAGAAGGTGCCTCTGGGGTGAGGGGACAGCTGGGACAGGAAGGCACTGGGGTAAGTGCATGGGAAGGGGTGGTTGAATGTGGGGTGCTCTCATCCTCCCCCTGACAGCCCCACAAGATCCTGCAGGGAATGCCCTGTTTCCCCCGGCCTCCCACAGGGCAGGTGGAGATGCCAGCCATGTCCCTGTGGCCACACCCATCATCCCCAAAGCTCCTTTGACCCTCCTGCTTTCAGGGAGCTCAATTTTTATTCTTTCCCTATGGATTTACCACCAGGCCCAGCCCTGCTCATCCCTTCCCTGGGACACCCTTTTCCCAAGGGGTTTGGGTGCTCAGCTGACCTCAAAACCTTTCCAAAGGCTTTGGACAGCCTGACCTTCCTCCTGCCTGGTCCAGGTGTCCCAGTCCTGGGACCCCAACCCACAGAGCTGAGAGCTTGGACTGGGATGAGGGGTGCAGGGTGGGATGTGGCGGGTGCATTTGGAGTCAAACAGGGACCTCATCCTCATCTTAGGGGCACCCTTGGGAGGGTTGGTGACTCTTCTGGTCCCTTTTTGGGGAACAGATCCCACTAGGGCACCTCAGCAGCAACTCTGCAGAGCCAAACTGGTGCCTCCCATTTACCAGCCCATCCCACCCCTGTGGTGTAGGAGGGCTGTCACCTCCGGGAGCGCATGCAATACTTCCCTTTGTGTTTTTCTGTTTTAATGTACGTTATCTCTCTCTCTCTCTCTGAAGGGTTTTCTTGGCCTGCCAGGTGCAAAAGGCACCCAAGGAGAACAGGTGAGTGATGACATCCATGGGATCCCTGCTTTGGAAGCAGGAGAGGCGTGGCAGAGCAGCCCAAAGCAGCAGCTCCGTGTTCTTTGTGTGTGCTTGGACTTGATGTTTGAATAAGTGACAGCTGGAGCTGTTTGGGAAGGCAGAGCTGAGCTTGAGCTCCTTTTGCTGTAATAAGAGGAGCTTTCAGACTTGGGAGTGTCCTAAGCTTTTGGGAGGCTCAGGGAAGTGGGAATGCTTTGGCCTAAGTTAAGGAACACAGCAGGGAGGATAAGACACTCGTCATTGTTTTGGTGGTGCCAGAGATGCCACCACCAACTGGGAGCTGGCACTGCCATGGGGTGCTGGGGTCGGAGTGGTGGAGATTGAAGCCAAAAGCCCTGGAGCCTCCCCACCATGAGGAGCAGATCCAGCAGGTCCCTGTTGCCAGCTCAGAAAGGCCAATCCAGAGGAAAGCTCTGACTGGAACAGGGCAAAATTCCCTCTGTTTGGTGCCAGAATCAGATCACAGCTTGCACCAGGGATTGCTCAGTGTAACTTCCACTGCTGCTGCTCTTGCAGGGCTGCCGAGGTCCGGGTGGAGCCAAGGGAGATTTGGGAGCCAAAGGAAGCAAGGTACCAATTCCCAAACCTGTGGTGCCTCCAGCTGCTCCCTCTGTTGTTCAGATGTGCTTTACCCAGCCCTGGGTGGGTGGGTGTGGCTGCCCCAGGACCCTGGGCCCCTGCTGGGTTTTGGGGACTGTGACAGCCAGGCAGCTCATTCTGTGCTGATCCCACCACCGGGTCCATCCTTCACTGCTCCATCTCGCTTTGGCTGTTTAAAAAATGTATTTTCCAATTTCTGGTGCCCCAGGGGTGCTGGGGGAGGAGGGGTTGGGGTGCTCACCCATGCCAGTGATGGGTTCTCCAGGGATATTCCTGCCCGTGGATCAGGGAATTGCTGTCCCTGACATTGTGTGTCATTCCTCCAAGGGCCCACGAGGAGCACAAGGAGCAAAGGGCCCTCCAGGAACGCGGGGCCAGGGGGGCTTGCAGGGCTTCCCCGGCCCCCGAGGGGCAGCGGGGCCACGGGGCCCAGACGTGAGTGCCACTGCTGGGTTGGAGTGTCATGGGGGGGAACACAAGTGTGACCTGCGTCACAGCATGGGGACAGCCCTGAGGGGGGCAGGCAGTGCTGATTTATGGGATCTCTCCTAAGGGATCCCTTTAACAGCATCAGCCACGGGGAGCCTGGCCCAGAGCCCCCAACCTTGGGGCTGCAGGTGTCCCCAGCAGCCAAACCGAGCTTTGCTCTGCCTGCTCCTTCACTTCTTCATCCCAAAATTCGCTGCTGGGTTCCCTGATGCCAGAGCAGCCTCAGGCAGAGGATTCCCAGCCCTCCCCCAGCTCCTTCAGCCCAAGCAGCTCTGCAGGATCCTGCTGAGTCCCTGCTCTGGGTCAGCTCCTTTGCAGCTTTTGGGAGCAGAGGGTTCAGGGGTTGTTCATTTTGTGCCCTTCTCTGACTCCTGCCAGGCTCCCTGCTCCTGGAGCCTGTGCTGGCAGCCCTGAAGGGCTTTGGGAATGCTTTTTCCTGCAGCACTGAGAGAGTTGTTTGGGTGACTGAACCCACCTCCAAATCCGTGTTGGAGCTGGGAACCGAGGCCAGGCTGGCTGCTGATCTCTAGTGATTCCCAGCTTCTCAGGAAAAGGAGGATTGTTATCCACCCACCTTTCCAGTCTGCCGGGGAGGCCCTCCCACTCCCAAGGCTTTTGGAAAACCTTCCTGGATCGGCTCTTTTGCTCTTCAGGATGAATGCCAACTCCTCCCACCTCTCCAGGAGCTGGGGAAGGCAGCAGGAATCATCTCCCTGCCTTGTCCAACCTCCCAGGCAGCGCTGCTGGCACAGGGGCTGGAGCAGGCGGGAGCCTTGGCACAGCAGTCCTTGGAATTGCCTTTAATTTGTCCACCAGGAAACAAAAATACCCAACTGTGTCGCTTTTGGGTCACACCAACCTTGAGATTTTTCTTACTGCCCATTTTTTAAACCCTGGGGGGGTGGGGGAAGTCCCCATTCCCACCAAAGCTCCACTGGTGACATTTATTTATGTCACCTCTGGTCACACTTGCAGTGTTTTTCCCTCCACCAGCAGCAGGCTGGTGACTCCCCCAGGGATCAGAGGCTGTGTTTTCCTTGGATCATTCCTCCCCTCTCTCCTGGCAGGGGCAAGAAGGTCAGATTGGCCCTGCAGGGCTGAACAGCAGCGAGGGACCCAAGGTCAGTGCCAGAATTTGCTGCTTCCCCATGGGCTGCCCACTTCCTTGCATGGAAAACAGGGATGTGCCCACCCTGCCAGGGTCCCAGCCCCCAGGGACACCATCCTGGGGAGGGTCTCCAGCCTCTTGGCATGTGCATGGCATCCCCCTGACCTGCCCCTATAGATTTGCAATGTCTGTGTTTTCCTTTGTGTGGATTTTAGGGATGCCAAGGACCGGATGGCCCCAAGGGCCCCCCAGGACCACGGGGAGCCCGGGTAACTAACGGGGGGCTGGAATTTGGGGCTGGATCTTGGAGCATCTTTGGCTGTGGGGGATTGAAACAACCCTAGATTGAAACATCCTTTGCTTGGCTTGGGATGTACTGGGGCAGAGCACATCCTTCAGGCACAAGATTTTGCTCCAAATCTGCAGCTTTGCTGCTGGCAGGTGGATGGTTTTGTGATTCCTGGTGTTTTCCAGGGCCGTGTGGGGCAGCGTGGGCTAGTTGGAGTCCCTGGCCTGCCTGTAAGTAGAGGATTTCCCAGATCCCTGTGCTGCCATGTGGAGCTGTCAGCTCTGGAACATGGGAGCAGCATCCTGGGATGTGGTCTGATCAGAGGGTGGGGAATTTGCACAGGAAAGGTTGGGGATGAGCAGCTCAGGCTGTGGCACGTTGCATTTTGACAAACCACCTGCCCAACAGCACGACTTCCTCCGGAATGCTGAGCACAGAAAATTCCAGGAAAGAACTTTATAAGGAATCTCTGTTATTCAGAGCTGTGGCTGGTGAAGGAGCCAGGAATAAATAGCTGGGGCCGGAGGAGGGAAATCCCAGCCGAGGTGTTCCTGGTGGGAATGGCTTCCCTCCCACATGGATGTTATTTCCCATCCCAAGGTGGGATGGAGCAGGGGGGAGCTGCAGGAACTGCGTGGGATGAGCTATGCACTGAGGAACCTCCAGCTCCACACATGCCAGGCAGTGCCACTGCTGATGTGCCACACTGCCACCCTGCTCTGGGGGGGCTCTGGGGCAGGAGGAGCCCTTGGTGGGGCCACCCTGAGACAAAACTCTCCTTGCAGGGCTCGCGGGGCGTGCCGGGAGCGGAGGGCGCAGAAGGAAAGCCTGGTACACAGGTTCCCATCCTACATCTGTACTTGGCTGGGGACTGGGTGCTGGGATGTATGGATAAGGGCAGCTGAGCCCATGGGGACACTTCCCGAGCTCCCATCCCTGTGATGTGTGGGACAATTGATACTATGGACTTTGCCGTGATGGGAACTGGGAGAAGCTCTCCTGCCTCCCCATCCTCATCCTCATCCTCGTCCTGCAGGGCCACCCAGGGATCGTGGGCAGCCCAGGCAGGAGGGGACCACTGGTGAGTAGAGCTGATTTGTGGCTTTATCCTTTTGGGAATGTGCCTCCAAAGTATGTCCATGGGATGGGGTGGAGCAAGAGCAGCCAGAGAGTGCTGCTCTGGGAATCCTGCTGAGGGGGGAAGGCAGTGGGATTTCTCACCCCTGGCACTGCTATTCTGAACAGCAAGACTGGGCTGGCAGCAGGTTTTCCCTTCTGCAGGGTTTCATACATTTATCTTTGCTCTGAAATTTTTAAAAAATAATTAAAAAATAAAAATCTGGTGCTTCCCTCAAAAGAGAGGATGAAATGTGGGTCAGAGACACACCTGAGTGCTGCCAGCATCACACAGAGTGTCTAGGGGCACAAGTGGGTGTTGTGTCTGTCCACACACAGCCGTAGTCATTCCATGGGGAATCCAGGAGCTGGATTTGTAGGAAAGTCCCCAGTGCTGCCTTGATCAGGCTGGGCCCTTCACCTGTGCTTTAGGTGGGGCTCAAACTCAGGGCTGAGTCTCTCCATCCTCCTCTCCTGCCTTCCCTCCATGGCTCCTCTGCTGCCCTTTCTTTCAGGGGTTTGCTGGTTTGCCAGGGGGCCGTGGACATGCCGGATCTCCTGGGTCCATAGTAAGGGAAAAAAACCCAACCTGTTCCTCTGCATGACCTGTGTGTTTTTCTAGGTGGGATGTCAGTGGGGCTGGTGGGGAATGTGGGACTTTCCTTGGGAATCAGGGCATCTGTAAGACCTGATCCTACCTGGTTGATAAAAGACATAAAAAAGCCTCAGTGGTGGAAATAACTGGGGCTAAGGAAGAGCAGAATCATTCCCCCCAGAAATGAGCCTGTTCCTGGAACTGTGCAGCCTCCCTGAGCCTAGCATGGGGAATGGCAGCTCATGGAAACCCTCCATGGCTGAGCAGGAGCTGGCTCTGTGTCCTGGGAGGAGATTCCAGTGGCAGAGGGTGGCACAGGTTCAGGGGGAGGGTGCTGGGCACTGCCCAGGCTGCTCAGGGAATGGGCACAGCCCCAAGGCTGCCAGAGCTCCAGGAGAGTTTGGACATCCTGGGGATGCACAGGCTGGGGCTGGTGGGGTGTCTGGGTAGGGCCAGGGGTTCACTGACCCTGGTGGGTCCCTTGCAGCTCAGTGATCTGGGATGGAGACCTGGAACAGCTCCTGCAGCTGAAACAGCTCCTCCCTGAGAGCTTGCACTCAGCTGGGCTTGGTGATGATGTTGAGAGCAAGGATTGTCCCCTTCCCTGGTGACAGCCCTGGCAGCCATGGGGCTGGTGTGCAGGAGCCACCAGCACCAGCCACAATGGCCGAGTTTGCCCCCTGTGGCCCTGCTGGCCCCAGGTGACCCCTGGCCATGAGCAGTGGGGGCTTGGCAGGGTTCATCTCCTCTCAGCCTTTGACTTTGACACCTCCTCCCCAAATAATCCCAAAGGGCTCTCCAGGAAAGCCTGGACCTGATGGAGACCCGGGTTCCTTGGGCCCAAAGGTGAGAACTGGGCTTTGGGGAGGCTGCTTGGGGGAGTGATGGTGGTGAACAGCCCCCAGAGACTCTGGGAGGATCCCATGGACTCAACCCAAGGGCTCCTCAGATCCCGTGGGATCACTGAGGAAGGGAGGGTACCTGACTGCATCCTGGGAGTGGAGGTTTGCTAATTCCCTTGTTTTCCCTGGCAGGGGCTGCCTGGGAAGCCTGGCTTGGAGGGGCCACAAGGACCTGTGGGCACCTATGTAAGTGATGGAGCTGCCCACGGAGGGGACACAGCGGTGGCTGGATTGGGAGGAGGCTGCTGCAGCCTCCAGCTGGGCACTCACCATCCTCCCAGGGCTCCTGCCTTTCCCTCAGCCACCTGCTCCCAAAAACACAGAGATGCCAGGCAGCCCCAGCTGCCTCCTAACCCCGAGCTCTTCCCAGGGCTATCCAGGACCTGCTGGAGACCGCGGGAGGTTGGGACGCAGGGGAGACAAGGTAGGGATGGGACACCCACTCCAGCACTTTTTGGGATGAGTTTTGAACCCAGTGGATGGGTTTGCAGGTGTCCACAGTCTCCATCAGCCATGGTAGGAGGAGAACAGCAGGATCTGTCACCCACAGCAGGTGAACCATTGGCACTCCAGCACCTCCTCTGCCCGAACACCTCCGGATTGTTCTAAGAGCTGTTTTTTGTTTGGTTTGTTGTGCTTTTTAAAGAGGTTTTTGCATTAAAACAGGCAGAAGAAAGGAAATCTTTCTTGCCTCCTAACAGGGAGAAAGGGGAGCTCGAGGTCTGCCAGGATTTCCAGGAAAAGCTGGTCCAAAGGTAAGAGCTGTTTGCTGCTGTTCTGGGCAGCTCCAGCCCTCTGGAAAGCACCAAGCAAGTTCTCTGTGCTGGGCTAGGAATGGGGAAAATGGGAAATCTTTGCCACAGGAAATTTCAGCCAGTCTTGCAAGTTAAACTGGGAGGGGGCTCAGCCAGGGCTGTGTCACTGATGGTGCTCTTGTCCCCCAGGCCCTGCCAGGTCCCCCTGGTCCTCGTGGTGCTCCCGGCTCCCAGGTAGGGCTCTCCTTGCTCCCTGCATTCCTGGCTGCTCCCATCCCTCTGCATGGATGTGTGTGACCTGCAGTACATCCCCTGTGCTGCCTGCAGCATGGATCCATCCCAAACCCCTTTCTGGGAGCAGGCAGAACCCTGGTCCCACTCCCTGCTGGCTGCAGGCACAGACACCATTGAGATGGTCCCCAGACACGGGGATTTCTCTGAGCAAAGCCTCAGCCTGATCCCAGTTCCCTGGGCCCCTGTTCCATGGACACACTGCTGAACATCCTTCCTTTCCCAGGGCAGAACAGGTGACCCAGGTCCTCGAGGGCTCCCAGGGCTGCCTGTAAGTGCAGAGCTGCACCTTGCTGGGCTGGGGTGATGTCCCACAGAGTGGACAGTGGTGCCCACTCCGGGCATTTTCATCCCTGGGGTGTTTGTGGGGCAGGGAACACTCCAAACCCTCTGTGCCTGGGTGGTGACAAGTGGGGTGTGGGGACAGCGATGTCCTATACCTGCAGGGATGGGGCCTGGAGCAGTGGCACCTTTGGACCCTGAGGTGACCCAACTGCATCAGCTACAGGGCTTTCCCTGGCTTAGCCCTCCCAGAGCTGTGTTTTGGGGGGCCTAAGGGGATTTTTGTCCTCACAGGGTGCTCCTGGCACAAGAGGGCTGGACGGCATTCCTGGGAAGCCTGGCTTGGGTGGAGAAGGAGGCACTCCTGGAGCAGCTGGTGCTTCTGGCCCAGCTGGGTACCCGGTGAGTGCTGCTGGGGCCCCTCCACTGATCCCCTCGGGAGGATGGGGATTAAGGGTTTTGCTGCAGCAGCGCCTTTGGGGAGATCCCTGAAGCACCTGCAGGAAGGGGAGGAAAAGGGAAGCTGTTGCGGGGGGCTTGAGGAGCTGGAGCATGGATTCTCTTCCCATGGTGATGTGTGGTGTGTCAGGAGATCCCAGACCCTGCTCAGGAGCTGCAAAGGCTCCTGAGTTCGGGCCAAGCCTCTCTGCTGATGTGGGGTGTTTGTTCTCAGGGCCGGGAAGGTCCAAATGGACGGGAAGGGCCTGCAGGGATGAAAGGAGACAAGGTGAGGACAGAGGAGAGGATTTGGTTTCCCTGGGAGCTGCCCAGAGCCTCGGGCTCACCCCACTGACCACCCCAGGGCTGTGGGGGCTGCTCCCAGTTTGGCTCCCCACCCCTGTGGGATGGGGGATATACATCTCAGGGAGCTGCAGAGACAGAGAAACACCCCGGCTGCTTGTCCTGACTTTGTGTCCTCTGCAGGGTGAGCTGGGAGATCCTGGGGGAGCCGGAGTCCGCGGGCTGGATGGGGAGCAGGTACAACAGCTGGGAACTGTGTCCTCACCCTGATGGGGCTGCTCCAGCCTCCCCCTCCTCAGTTCCCTGGATGGGAAAGGACAGGAGGAGGCTGCTGATCCTCAAAAAAGCTGGAAGGTTAAAGCTGGGTCAACGAGCTGTGCTAGGGCTGGGCTTTTCTTCCTCCGCAGGGACCACCAGGACTAGCAGGAGCAGAGGGTCAGCTGGGGCCCAAGGGTGAGCAGGTGGGTGCTGGGGGTGATGCTGGGGGTGGTGCTCACCCCACTCCTGCAGGGTCATAGAGGCACCTGAATCCTTGGGAGGTGTTTGAAACACACACACACACACACGCACACACCCCAGCATGTCTGGGGATGGATGTTGCTGGGGATGGCAGGGGGGTCCCAAAAGAAAACTGGGAAATGATGGAGGGCAGAGCCAAGCTCAGCTGAAAAAGGCAGCCAAGAATCATCCTGGTCATCTTCATCCTGTCCAGGGAGTGGCAGGAACCCGTGGAGCTCCAGGCATCAGAGGGAGCCCTGGGGAGCCAGGGGATGAGGGGACAGAGGGGCCACCAGGACAGCCTGGGAAGCAAGGGAAGGAGGTATGTGTGGGACTGTCCCCACAGGGAAAGGGAAAGGGAAAGGGAAAGGTGCTGCCTCTGGCCCCTGCCGCTGCCATGGCTTTGTCCCACAGAGCCTGGGATGCTCCCATGGAACTGGGGGTTGATGCTTTGGGGTCCCTGTGCTGGGCAAGGTGTGTTCAGCATTTTGTCCCACTCACTTCTGGGGGAGCGGGGTCAAAGCTGGAATGATGTCCTGGCACAGGAGGTGAGGCTGTGCCTTACCCAGCATCAAAATCCTGGCCAGGAGAGGGTGGAAAAGGCCATGGAAATCAAAGCCCAGGTTTTAACCCACCCTGGGATGGGGCTGGGGAGCAGCTGCTGTGTCTGATGTGAACATCTCCCCCTGGCAGGGTGACACTGGTGACACTGGAGACCCAGGCGAGCCAGGACTGCGGGGACAGAAGGTGAGGGGTGTCTCTAACTCTGTCCCTCTTTCCAGCACTCAGGAACACTCCTGGCCTGCTCAACCTCTGCTGCTCGATGGTGGGGACAGAGCAGCACAGGGGTGTCCCCATGGCACCCCAGGGTGACCTGCTCTCCATGGCACCTGGCCAGAGGGTGACACAGCTCACCTTCATGCAGAAGCTCATTCATTGCTGTTCCTTTTCCCTCTTTTGCTTATCTCCATCCCTGAGCAGGGTAATGCTGGCCCCAGGGGCCTTCCTGGAATTCCTGGTCCAGGAGCTGCCACAGGGGAAATTGGAGGGAAAGGCCAGAAGGGAGAGAAGGGCCGAGAAGGTTTGCTGGCAAGTACATCTGGGGCTGGGCTGCCTCTCCCCCCACCGTGTCCCCAAAGGCTGGGTGATGGGTGCCAAGGAGGGGATGCACCCCTGGTGGGAAACTTTGAGCTCTGGGAGCTGCAGAAAATCCTAGGAATTGTCAAATCTCCATAATTAGGGAGTTCCGTGTCTCACAGGCATGACACCAAAATGGGGTCTTGTTGGCACAAAAGGATGGTTTGGGTTTGTGGGGCAGTTTGGGGTAATGGTGCCTCCTGCCAAGTTCCACCCCCTGCCAGGCTGAGAACGTCTCCTTCTGTGTGCCAGGGCCAGGGCGGTGTCACCGGAGCTGCAGGACCTGCTGGAGCCAGAGGATGGTTTGTAAGTCAGAGCATGTCCCCTCACCCCTTTCAACCAGTCACTGACCTGCCAGGGGGTCATTTGTGTCCTGGATCAAGGCCAGCAAGGGCAGGGAAGGTTTTTTTACAGGGACAGAGCGTTGCCTCCTTTACAGGAGATCGGGCCACGAGGGTGGATCGGACGGCTGGAGCTGAAGGATGAGGTATGATGCATGGATGTGCAGAGCTGGGAGAATTGCCAAAGGTTTCCCCAGCTCTTCCCTATTCCAGTACAACCAAAGATTTATTGCCCTTCAGGGCATGGTGGTCAGACAAAGAGCAGCACCTCATACTCAGATGGACTCCCAGGACCCTAAACCCCAAACTCCCAGTGCCTAAACCCCAAATATCAGACCCTTTCCAGCACCCAGGGGTGCCTCATGGAAAACCTGCTACTGAATCCTGCTCACTCCCACATGGTTCCCAGTGCTGTCTTGGCCAGTTGAGCGTGGGATGTGGGACAGGATGTCCTTCACAAAGGTGAAGGACAGAAGTGGTGAGGGGCTTTTTCTGAACCCCTAATGTCCCCACAGGGACTGGCTGGAGATGAAGGGGCAAAGGGAGATGGTGGAAAGCCTGGCCCAGTGGTGAGTATCAGCTCTGCCCCCAAAAATTTCCCCTGGGAAAGAGGATTGGTGGCATTTTGGGATGTGTCTCACCCTGGGGGTGGCTGCAAAGTGAGCTCTGCCAGCCTAGCCATGACTCCTGGCTCATGCCCTGGGACTGAGTCACAGCTTCCTTGGATTTCCCACAGCAAAAGCTCCCTAAAGGAATTTTAATAGAGCTGTTAAAAGCTGTGCCAAAGTGCCAGGGCTGTTGCACAGGTAACACTCAGCTGGTGGAATCTGCCTGAGGCAGCTCCAGGGCTCTGGATTTCCCCCTGCTTGGAGCAGATCCACAGGTGTCCGTGTGGCTCCAGGAGCTGCCCAGTGTTTGGAACACTGGAGGTGCCCCAGGATGGGGATTATGGTCATGACAGAGAGCCCCAGATGTGTTACGGATGCCCTGAGCTCAGCTGCAGGATAAATCCCACGTGCATCCCAGTTTTCCCACATTGCAATGCCCAGGCAAGACGTGCCCTTATGGAATCCCAGAATCCCAGACTGGTTTGGGTCAGAAGGAACCTCAAAACTCATTGGATTCCATCCCCTACCATGGGCAGGGACACCTTCCACAGACCAGGCTGCTCCAAGCCTTTAGCTTAGGTGATTTGCTGGGAGAGGTCAGGGTCTGGAATAAACTCCAGGGGGATTTGCTGTGGAATAAACTCCAGGGGGATTTGCTGTGGAATAAACTCCAGGGGGATTTGCTGTGGAATAAACTCCAGGGGGATTTGCTGTGGAATAAACTCCAGGGAGATTTGCTGTGGAATAAACTCCAGGGGGATTTGCTGTGGAATAAACTCCAGGGAGATTTGCTGTGGAATAAACTCCAGGGGGATTTGCAAAGCTCAGTGCAGCTGAAGCCCCTTGGGGCGTGGCTGCTCAGGCCCTGCTGAGGATGGGAGTGAGCAGTGTCCCCATCTCTGTGCCCTGCAGGGCTCACAGGGGGCTCGGGGACTGGCAGGTGCCCCTGGGCTCCGAGGCTACACCGGGCATGAGGGAGCCAGAGGAATGACGGGCACCAAGGGACAGCCAGGCCGGCAGGTAACACCTCTGCTCCACAGGGACGGGCAGGGGACATCCCTGGCACAGCTCTCCCTGGGCACAACAGCCCCAGCTGTGCCCTCCTGCCTTCCCCTGGTGCCAGCCTCATGTTTTGTCCCCAAATGAATTCAGGGGACTCTCGGGCCACCGGGCGAAGCTGGAGCCACTGGGCTGAGTGGCACCGAGGTGAGCGGGCTCCTCTCTGCTCCATTCCCTGCTCCAGCTTTTCCAGCCTCCCAGATCTGTGTCCCTCTGACAGCCTGCCTAGGATTTGGGTGGATAACCCAAACATTTGGATTTACCTTGAATTCTGTTTTCCTTCTAAGGGCCTGGTGGGTGCAAAAGGGGAGCCAGGCAAGCCGGGAAAACCGGGACAAATGGTGAGGAGTGGGATGGAGTCGTGGTGGCTCTCCCTGAAAGAGGCTGTGGGATGCTGGCATCTCCTGGATGTGTAAAAGTCCAATGCAGGCACCATCTCCTGCTCCTGTTGAACCCTCCCACAGCCCCCTTCTGCCCAGCCTGCTCCAGAGAGAGGGAAAATCCCAAAGGGAAGACCCCAGCTTAGAGCATACCCCTATGCACACTGGGGCAAGGCAGGAGGGACATCCCTGGCACAGTGTCCTCACAGAAGGGTTTCCTTCTCCTTTGGGATTTTAGGGGTCTCCTGGACAAGCTGGTCCCAAAGGATGGAAAGGCCGCAAAGGAGATAAGGTACCCCCAAAGTACCCACCTGAGGGGGACTGCCCAGTGGGCATGGGGTGGGCAAGCCAGAGCTGCTCAGTCCCATTGGGCACCATGGAGACAAAATGGGAATTGCACAAGGGGACTTGTTTATTCCCACCTGGAAAACACAGAATGCCCTTGGGCTGGTTTTTGGGTGAGGGGCTGGCAGATCCTGCCTCCAGCCTGGCGCAGGTGGCCTTGGGGGACACTGAGCCCTCCCCAGCTCTTGGTGCCCATCTCCAGACTCCCCCAGTGCCTGGTGGGCTCTGTCCCCATCTCCAGGCAGGCAGCAACTCCTCCTCCCCAGTCCTGGGATGTGGCTGAGCTGTTGGAGATCCACATCCCCCATCTCTTCTTCCCCCAGGGCGACACTGGCCAGGAAGGGGACAAAGGGGTCCCAGGAGAAGCTGGCAGACGGGTAAATGGCACTGCTGTCCCCACGAGGGTGACAGGGAGTGGGGAGCCTATGCAGGGGGGTCCCAGTTTTCTGGGGGTTCAGAATCCCTGGAGAGGGGATCCTGGAGGGATGAGGGGTGTCTGGGTTAATTTGGAACTACCTGTGAGTCTTTCACCTGTGGTCCCCAGGGCAAGCGAGGCAAGATGGGCCAGCAGCCCCCGCGGGGTCCCCGGGGACACAAGGTAGGTGGCTTTGAGAGGCTGCCTCGCCCCCCTGGCAGTTTGGGGGTGCTCCCACCTGCCTGAGCCCCAGGTTAGAAAAGAATAAACCATGATACCTGAGGGCTCTGTCCCCCCAGAGCCTCCCAGCCCGACAGGGGCATATCCCACACCCGCAGCCCCCGTGTGCTGCTCTCCCTGCACTGCAGCATCACCCTGGACACAGCCAGGGCTTCTCCCTTTGCATTTCAGGGCTACCCAGGTGACAAAGGACCTCCAGGACCCCAAGGCCCCCAGGGATCCTATGTGAGTATCATCTTGGGGTTTTGGGGTGCTGTTTGACCCCACTGTGTGACCCAGATCTGCAGAGACCCGACGCAGGGAGCTGTTTAAAATGAGGGAAGTTTTTAAGTGGTTCATCCATCTCCTCCTGTCTTCTCTTCCCAAATTAACATCCCAGGAGGGTGTGTGCAGTCAGGCAAATCACATCACTCCCAAAATGTGGTTCTGGAGGCCAAATTCTTCCTTTTAGGTATACATCTGATGCCAGGCAGTGCTGAGCACTGTGGGACTGTGCCCACCTTCCCAGAGAACTGGATGGCTGGAGGGACAAAGTGCAGCCAGCAAAAAGGACTCAAATATTTCTTTTAATTACCAGAAGTTGCTTTTTACTCTGCTTAAAAAAATAAAAAAAAAAAAATAAAACCCAAACAACTTTGGACCAAAAAAAATGCTGGATATTCCCAGCCAGCCGAGGCACCTCCAGTGAGTTTTTAATGGGCTTTGCTGAGGGATCCTCCTGAAAGCAAAAATCAAAGAAATGATGAGAAGATGCCTCAAAGTTTCTAAAACTGCCTGAAATCCTCAGAATCCTCAGGTGTGGGGAGATCCCTCCTTGCCAGGGGTTGACAGGAGCAGCTCAGCTGCAGGGTGAGGCAGTTCCATGTTTCTCTTTTAGGGCATCCTGGGCCTGAAGGGCATCAAAGGAGACCCTGGACCAAAGGGACATAAGGTAGGGGACATGTGCCGGGCACAGGGTGGCATTTAATTTGCATGCCATCCTTTATTCCCCTCTTTTTGAACCCTAATGGCTGCACCATCCTGCTCTGGGAGTTGGCCACCACGTCCCCAGGTGCTGGGAGATGGAACCTTTAGATTTTCTCCCAAATCCAGTCCTCTTCCAGCTTTTCCATCCTCCTGGATTTGCAAGCAGCAGTGTGGAGCCTTTTAATCCCTGCTCTCAGCATTGATGCTGATGCACCGTGAGCTGAACCTCCCTTGTGCCATCCCTGATGGATCCTTGGCTGGAGAAGATGAGCACATCCCAAATATCCCATCCCATTCCTCAGCCTCACAACCACAAATAAGAGTGACAAACCATCCCTGGCAATGGGGAGGTGCTCAGAGCCTTCAGGAAAATGAAACCTTGGGAATCATTAAAACTTTAAATTTACTGTGAGCTCAGTGAGCAGCTCCTGGGAGAGCAGGCAGAGAGGAGGCTGTGCTGGGATTTTTCCTCTGCTTCTGGTTTCAGCACACCAAGAATCTTCTTTATTCTCTCTGAGTGCTTTCTGGCAACCTCCAAGGTTTTCCTGAGAGATATTTTAGTCTGGGATGATCCTTTCAGTTTGGAGCTGATCATCCCCCATGTGCCCAGCAATGTGGGTGCAGTGAATTCTGCCAAAGGATGGGCGTTTGGGGGTTTTTGCTCCAGAAATTTTGCAGCTAGCCATAACTGGGACTTTCCCCACCCACACTGGTGTCCTGGGCGTTCTGTCCTTCCCTTTGCCACCAAAGCTCTCCCTGTCTCTCTCCTAGGGCGAGAAGGGCAGCAAGGGTGACCTGGGCCAGCAAGGGGACGATGGTTTCAAGGTGTGTGACAGGTTTTGCTCTTTTTCTCCCCTCCTGGGTCTCTTGTCACCCGATGTGACATCCTGCCACATTTCCCAGGGCAAGCCAGGACCCCACGGTGTCCCTGGGAGGCCAGGACCCAAGGGAAAGAAGGTAAGGGAGGGTGGAGAGGGATGTCAGGGACTAAAATGAGTATTTGGGGTGAATTTCTTATGTTACCATATAAAATCCACCTGGCGAAGGGGCTGGGTTGTAAAAAGCTGCAGGGCTGGGGGATATGCTGTGCAGCACCCTGAGCTCCTCTGGTGTCCTTGCAGGGTGACACCGGCCCCCCCGGCCCACGGGGACACCCTGGAATTCCCGGGACACCGGTGAGTCCTTCCCCTCCTGCAGGTTTGGGGTTCACTCTTGGCCCCACAGGGATGCAGCTTTGATCCCACCTCCCTCCCTCTTATCCTGCTCTTGTTCTTTCCTCCCAGGGCCTGTCTGGACCCAAAGTAAGTAGTGGGGAGCAGCTGGAGCAGGATCAGCCCTGCCATGGGATCCCTTCCCTCCTTCCCCCTCCAGGGGTGCAGAGGGGTCTGTGGGGGTGTGGCTCAGCACAGCAGCATGTCCCACCTTGCTTTCCTCCCCTTCTCCACCTCCTCCTTTGGCAGGGGCTGAGAGGCTTCCCGGGCCTGCCAGGCCCCCGGGGCACACCAGGAATGCCGGTAAGCAGAGCCACAAACGTCCCTCATCCCAAAATTTGGGTCCTTCGCTCCCCTAAACATGGCAGTGAGGCCCTACCATGCCATGCTGCCGTTGCATGGGGATGTCCAGCTGCTGGCACTGGTGGAGGAGCTGCTGAGAGGCTCGTGGGCAGCAGCCAGTGCCACCAGCACTGTCATTGTCCCCCAGGGTCTGGCCGGTCCCCCTGGCCCCAGCGGCCCTGCACTGATGCTGTCCCAGCAGGAGCTGCAGGTGAGGAGGGAAGGGGCTGCCAGCAATGCTGCCCCTTGTCCTGCTGCTTCTGAGGTCCCCTGTGCACCAGGACCAAGAAGGTCCAGCTACTTCCTCTCCCCCTTGTCCTTGTCCCCATCACGTGCCATCCCCTTCCTCAACACCTGATGATGCTCCTGGTGGGGGGATTTATGGTCAGCTTGGTGATATCCCCTCCTTCTTCTTTCAGCATCTCATTTATTCCTCCAACCACCTGAATTACACCGTGGTCCGGGCTCTGCTGGACACCCTGAGCCGGGAGCTCCAAGCCCTCGTGGAGCATCCCAATGGCACCAAAACCAACCCAGCCACCACCTGCAAGGAGCTGCTGCTGGCTCACCCCGGCCTGCCCGATGGTACCAGGGGCATGGGGGGCCCCCTGGACCTGGCCTGGTCTCCAAAGCCTGTGAAGGGACAGACAGCTCTTTGAAATAAAGAGGGAATAAGGATTTTGGGGGATCATTGGGCATCCGTGGAGAAACGGGCTGGCAGCCAGGCCACCATCTGGGGTGGGATGGCACTGTGTGGCACCCTCCCTGTGCCAAACCTGGGTGCCGGGGGCTTTCCTCCCCTCTCCTCCCTGCAGGGCAATACTACATCGACCCCAACCAGGGCAGCCCCCAGGACGCTCTGCTGGCCTTCTGCAACTTCACAGCTGGGGGGGACACCTGCATAGCCCCCATCCACAACCAGGTATGGGGTGGCTTTCATGGGGCAGCCCCAAGGGACCCCTCAGGGTGTGTGGGGACAAGGGCTGGTGAGGCTGCAGAGGGACAGGGTGCCCAGTCCCTTGCTGTGGTGCCCACTGCCCTGGCAGGGAGTGCTCTGGAGTGAGGATCCCGGTCACGGTGTGTGCCAGGCTGCAGGGACAGGCCACACACACAGGCTCTGTGCTGGCTCCATGTCCTGTCAGTGACACTACCCCTAGCTGGGACAGCGTGACAATTGTCCCCGCTCCCCTCAGGTCCCCATCAAGGCTTGGCTGAGCACCTACAGCTCTGAGAACACCTTTGAGTGGTTCAGCACCCTGCCCGGGGGCTTCCTGGTGAGTGCCCGGCTGGAACAGCCAAGGGGACACAGAGGTGAGGTCGGGAGTCTCCAAGTGCCACCCTGCAGTGGTGGGACAGCACCCAGGTCCCCTGGCTGTGCACAGAGGGATGTGACACCTCCTTCTGCGAGGAACTCCAGGGCTTTAGCAGGCGGCTGGAGCCGCCAGGGTTTTGCCCTGGGGGGAGCACAGCCCCCCTGAAGCAGCCCCCGCTCCTCGGTTTTCTCTCCTCTCCCGCTGTCCCTGCAGCTGGAATACGCTGGGGCCAGCCCGGTGCAGCTCCGCTTCCTGCGCCTGCACAGCCACCGAGCAGCACAGAAGGTCTCGTACTCCTGCAGACCGGCCCCGGAGCGCGGCCGGCCCCAGCCCGACAAGGAAATCCGCTTCCTGACGGACTCCCGGGATCACAGCTATGCAGCCAGCCTGCAGGGCTGCCTGGTGAGCCTGGCCCTGCACAGCCTCTGTGCCTGGAAAAGCCTCCCGACATCTGGCGAGCCCTTTGGAGAGTGAACCCCCAGAGTTTGGGGTGGATGAGGCTGCACAGCGTGGGATAGGGATGGAGAACATCCATTCCCAAGGGGCTTCCTGGTCTTGGGATGTGGCAAGGGATGGGGTGAGCCCTGGGGGACATAGGGCAGGTGAGCACCCTGGAAAAGGCAGGAGGGGCTGGGGATGGAGACTGGGTGCACCAAGGAGCAGCCAAGGGAGCTCCAGGCCCTCAGCTGAGGTGTTTGGTGCCACTCAGCTGTCCCTGGTGGTCATTTCAGCTGGACAACGAGTCGTCCATCACCGACACCATCTTCCAGTTCAGCACGGAGGAGCTGTGGTTGCTGCCTCTGCGGGACCTGGCTGTCTTCCACAACGGCGACGCCTCGCACCAGTTTGGTTTCACAGTCGGACCAGTTTGCTTCAGCTGAGAGTGGTGCCACCCAAACCAAGCCAGCCGGTTCTGTCCCCACCCGGAGGAGGGAGCCATCCCAATGGGGACAAGTGGACGCTGGGGGTGGCAGGGGGCTCCCACCTGCTCCACAGAGCTGCCCGTTCTCCCTGAGCTCCGCGTTTGGAGCTGTGTTATGCCCCTGGACTCCACTTCCTTCTGGAGTAGAGGAATATTGTTTACAAAAGTCATTTCTCTATAAATTATATATTATATATGTATATATTATATATGAGAAGGTGCTGATTTAATGACTGCTTGGGAGAGGTTCGTGTAATTATAATTGCTGGGAGCTGTCTGTAAAGGAAAAAAAAAAAAAAAAAAAAAACCAAGGAGCAAAACCAGTGCCAGTTTGGGAAAAGGGGAAGGAAGAGGGCTTTTCTTTGCCTGGGTGAAGGGAACAAACAGTTGGAGCATTGATTCCCCAGGACTGGGCTGGGAAGTGGCCCTGGTGAACCTGGGAGAGCCCAGTGTGGTGCTGCTCCAGCACCTCCATCCCAGCCAGGCACCAAGTGCTGCAAAGGGGTGAAAATGTTCATCCCCACCAAATCCTGCCTTGCTTTTGAGTCTCCATCTCACTGAGAGGGATTTTAGTGGTATAGAGCCTGGCACTGTAGCACTGGGTGCCTTTGTGGGCATCTGTACCTGCTGGCACTTGGGGACACTGAGGGAAGGGCAGCTCAGCACTCCCTGTTCCCAGGTGTAATGAGAATGGTTGGAATGTCCCAGCATGGAGCCAAAATCTGTGTGCTTCTAGTCACAGCTGGAAGGAAAGTTCCTCTTTGTCCTGCCTGTCTATGGAGAAAATAAAACCAGAGAATCCTAAATGGTTTGGGTGGGAATAGAACTTAGAGACCATCCAGTGCCACCCCTGCCATGGCAGGGACACCTCCCACTGTCCCAGGCTGCTCCCAGCCCCAATGTCCAGCCTGGCCTGGGACACTGCCAGGGATCCAGGGGCAGCCACAGCTGCTCTGGGCACCCTGTGCCAGGGCCTGCCCACCCTGCCAGGGAACAATTCCTGCCCAATATCCCATCTAATCCTGGGAAAGCCATTCCCTGTGTCCTGTCCCTCCATTCCTTGTCCCCAGTCCCTCTACGCTCTCCCGGAGCTCCTTTAGCGCCCTCCAGGGGCTCTGAGCTCTCCTCTGGAGCCTTCCCCTCCCCGGGTGAACCACGCCGCACAAACTTCCAGCATTTTTAGGGTTTTGCAAACCCCGGGTGACGGGGGGCCCAGCACAAAACACCTGACGCTTTGGTCAGCTCCAGGACCGGGATGGGAGAAAGCGGACGGAGCAAGGAGCAAAAGGGGGGGGGGGAGAAGAGGAAAGCAAACCCCGGAGTGGGAGGGGCCGTGCTGGGGACTGGGTGTGCTGTGCTGGGGCTGTGCAGTGCTGGGCCGGGCTGTGCCGGGCCTGGCTGTGAAGGGCCGGGCTGTGGGGCTGGCCGGGCTGTGACGGGCGGGCTGTGAGGGCTTGTGATGTGGAGGGCAGGGCTGGGCTGTGCGGGCAGTCTGGACGGCTGTTGCAGGGCAGGGCTTGTGAAAGGGCTGTGCCGGGATGGGCGTGACGGGCAGGGCGGTTGACAGCTGTGAGGGCTGAGGCTGTGAAGGGCAGGGACGTGACGGGTGTGCCGGGCTGGGCGTGCGGGCTGTGCGGGCCTGTGCCGGGTGGACTGTGCCCTGGCCGGGCTGTGCCGGGCCGGGCTTTGCCGGGCGGGCTTGCAGGGCGGTGGGTGGGCTGTGCCGTTGCGGGAGGGCTGATGAGGGCTGCAGGGCTGTTGCGGGCTGGCGTGCTGTGCTGGGCTGTGCGGGCGTGCGGGATGTGAGGGCTGGGCTGTGCGTGAGGGCTGTGCGGGCCGGGCTTTGTGCCGGGCTGTCCGTGGGGCTGTGCCGGGCTGTGACTGGGCTGGGATGTGGCATGACGGGGGGGCTGTGCGGGTGTGCCGGGCTGTGGCCGGGAGGGGGCTTGCGCCGGGCATGTGCCGGGCGTTGGGCTGTTTGACGGGGGGGCTGTGCCGGGCTTTGTGCCGGGCGGGGTCGTGCCGTTGCGGGATGGGCGGGGCTGTGCAGGGCGTGCGGACGGGCTGTGCCGGGGAGGGCTGGACTGTTGCCTGCCTGGGCTGTGCCGGGGACGGAGCTGCTGTGCGGGAGGGACGGGCCGTGCCGGGTGGGATGGGCTGTGCGCGGCGGGGCAGGGCACTTGTGTGCAGGGCGGTGCCGGGAGGGCGCGCGTGCGGGCTGGACGGGCTGTGCGGGCGTGCCGGGCTGTGCAGGGCTGGGCCGGGTGGGCCGTGCCGGGATGGGCCGTGCGGGTGTGCGGGCGGCTGGGCTGTGCCGGGCTGTGCGGGACGGGCAGGCCGGGCGGGCTGTAGCTCGGGCGGGCGGTGCCAGGAGGGCTGTGCCGGGCGGGCTGTGGCCGGGCGCCGGACTGTGCCGGGAGGCTGTGACGGGCGGCTGCCGGGCCGGGCTGTCCAGCGCATGCGGGGCACAGCACAGGGGAGGGGGAGGAGGGGGGACAAACAGGGACGCCCGACCGCCCCTCAGAATACGCTCCGGCGAGCACTGCTGCGGTGCGACAGGGGAAGCCGCGACAACGCGACAACAGCGATAACCCGCGGGATACCAGCGACAGCCGCGACAACAGCGATAAACAGCGCCGGGACAGCCGCCAAATACAGCCGGTGGGGCCGGGACGGGGACCGCTGCCGCAGCACAAGGCAGGTGAGCACGGACGGTGGGGACGTGGCACGCGCACGGCCGGGAACGGGAGAGCTTCCTGGCAACCATGGAAATACCCTGGAACTACCGTTGCTTCTCACCCTGGAACAGTAAATTACCCAGCAGCCTGTGATCCCCTCTGAAACCCCATATCCAACATGGAACACCACCAGTGCAACCATGGAACCTGTTGGATCACCATGGAACACCTTAAATCTCCCTAGCAGCCTGTGATCCCCTCTGGCACCCGTGATGCACCCTGGAAATCTGTAAATCCACCTGGAACCCCGTTAATTCCACCATGGAACCCCGTGATTTCACCCTTGGAATCGGTACATCCACCTGGACCCGTACTTCCACCCTGGAACCCCGGTGATTCTACCTGGATATTGTTCATTACCCCGGACCCCCATATTTCACCCTGGAACCCTGTGATTCTACTCTGATTATTGTAAATTCCACCTCGGACCCCCATCATTCCCCCCCCTGGAACCCTTGTTACAATTACACTGGATCCCCTTAATATCCATAATGCCTGTGATTGGCATCCTGGAACCATGAATCACACCTGGAATCCCCTTTAAAAATCCCTTGGAAACCCCTGAGACTCTGTCTGGAACACCTTAAAATCTCCCCAGAACTCTTAAGTCCCCCTGGAAGTGTCAGGGTCGGGTGGACGGGGTTTGGAGCACCATGGGGTAGTTGGGACGGTTTTGTCCGAGCCGTGGCAGGAGGATGCGACAGATGGGCTTAGATCAATTCCAACCCTAAGCATTCCATGGTTGCATTTGAGTTTTCAAGTGTAAGGCTCCCTGCGCCTTGGTTGCTGGCAGCAGCACCTGAAAGCAGCGAGGCCGTGAGGGTGAATACAGCAGTCCCTGAGGAGGGATCCCAGTTTGGGGACACGGCTGGGCCAGCGATTCCCCAGAGTGGGGCTGCAGATGGGGACACTCTGACAGACACTGTGCTGTTCACCGTGGGGTCGGGGTGGGAAGGAAAGAAGCGTATACAAAAGGGTGGGAGCAGATCATCACAGCTGGCCTGGAGCAGCCGGTGGGAGGCAGCATTGGGGGGGGCCCCAATGCTCGGCAGAGGCACCACTGGTTTGTAAGATTACCACAACATGCAGCGAGGATCCCGCCCTAAAGGCACGCTGAGCACGGAGGTTTACCAGCAGTTTTTTTTCCTGCTGTGAATTTCCTGCGGGGGAGGAGCTGGGCGCCACCAGCATCACCTGGGCACAACTGCTCAAGCAGCATGCGTGGGCAGCAGGTGGGGAACGGACAGGATCCCCCTCTGAGCAACATCCCTGAGGCTGGCACACTCCCTGGCAGCTGTGCTATTCCGATTGGGAGACGAATGTAGGGAATTTTTAGGATTTTGCCCTCTTGATCTTGCCTCCAACAAGGAAACTCTTGTGGCATCGACTGTAGGAGAGGAGTGTTGGCCAAGGCGCATTTTGGTGTCACACCAACGTGGCACGCCAAAAACATGTGGCGCCATGCCAGGCTGTCATCACCAAAAGGATCTTAGGATCTCTGGAGCAGGC
>CM031872.1:8387192-8428603 GCA_018697195.1 Certhia americana
CTGGACCCCCATAATTCCACCCTGGAACCCCGTGACTCCACTCTGGAATCCTGTAAATCCCCCTGGACCCCCATCATTCCACCCTGGAACCCTGTGATTCCACTCTGGAATATTGTAAATCCCCCTGGACCCCCATCATTCCACCCTGGAACCCTGTAATTCCACCCTGGATCCCCTTAAATATCCCTAATGCCTGTGATTGCCTCCTGGAACCCCATGAATCCCCACCTGGATCCCCTTAAATCCCCTCTGGAACCCTGAGAATCTGCTCTGGAACCCCTTAAATCTCCCCAGAACTCCTTAAGTCCCCCTGGAAGTGTCCAGGGTCGGGTTGGACGGGGCTTGGAGCACCCTGGGGTAGTGGGAGGTGTCCCTGCCCGTGGCAGGAGATGCGACAAGATGGGCTTTAAGATCCCTTCCAACCCTAAGCATTCCATGGTTCCATTTGATGTTTAATCAAGTGTAAGGCTCCCAGCCGCCTTGGTTTGCTGGCAGCAGCCCCCTGAAGCAGTGAGGCCTGGAGGGTGACAGCAGTCCCGAGGAGGATCCCAGTTTGGGGACACTGCCGTGGCCAGCGTGTCCCCAGCGTGGGGCTGCAGCTGGGGACACTCCTGACAGACACTGTGCTGTTCACAGTGGGGTCGGGGTGCTGCAGGAAGGCAGCTTTATCCCAAAGGGTGGGAGCAGACATCCCAGCTGGACTGGAGCAGCAGGCTGGGAGGCAGCCTGGCAATGCTCTGTGCAGGCACCACTGGTTTTGCTAAGAATTACCCCAAAAGTGCAGCGGATCCAGCCCTAAAGGCACGCTGAGCACAGGAGGTTTCCCAGCAGTTTTTTTTTCCTGCTGTGAATTCCTGCGGGGGAGGAGCTGGGCGCAGCCTCACCTGGGCACCTGCTCAATCCCTGCTGCGTGGGCAGGTGGGGGAGGACAGGATCCCCTCCCTCTGAGCAACATCCCTGAGCCTGGCACATCTCCCTGGCAGCTGTGGCTCTTCCCGATTGGGAAGAATGCAGGGATTTTTAGGATTTTGCCCTCTTGATCTTCACCCAACAAGAAAGCTCTTTGTGGCATCGCTGTAGGAGAGGAGCTGTTGGCCCAAGGAGCATCATTTTGGTGTCACACCCACGCTGGGCACCCAAAAACATGTGGCTGCATGCCAGGCTGTCTCACCAAAAGGATCTTCTGGATCTCTGGAGCAGGCTGCCCAGGGAAGGGGAGGAATCACCATCCCTGGAATAGTTCAAAAAACACAGAGAGATGGCTCCTGGGTTTAGTGGAGGCCTTGGCAGTACTAGGGCCTGAAATCCAAATGTTTGGATTTCATGATCTTGGAGGGCTTTTCCAAAGTTAATTGCTCTGATTCTGCCCATCACTTCTGTCCTCCTTCCCTAAAACAATCACCCGCTCCTTCCACCACTGCAGACCTGTGGGTGAAGCCTATAAAGGAGAAATAGCGTAATTTAAAGGCTAATTATCATTAATCTGTGGCCAAAGGAGGCTTAAAAGGGTGAGCCAATTACCTGTGTTAATGTGCTTTGGGTAATGAGGGCCAAGGGGTGTAACTGGAGCCAGGCTGTGGCCTGAACACCCACAGGGTATTGGATGGTATTTCTGGCTGAGGCTGGTCCTGGTCCTGTCAGTCACCTCTGCTGCCGTTGGAAAAGGCAGGAAAAAACAGCCAAACACGGATCCAAACACAGATCCATGCAGGAGAGGAGCAGCCATGAGCTCCACAAACACCTCCTAGAGAGATTCACCAAAGGGAGCACGAAAAATCCAACAAAATCCCACCTTTTGAGCAAGAGGTGGCAGCAGGGTTGGAGCTCTGCAGCTGATGTTACACAAGAGCAATTCCTGCTCCTCCTGTTTCAGCAGGGTGCAGGAGGAGGGGTGGTGTCTTTGCAGGTCCTGGCAGTGCTGGGATTGATGCCGGGGAGACACCCCTGGACCTGGCCCCCATCGTTGGGTGGTCACACCTGTGGCTCTGGGTGCCTTGGTGGTTGAGATTTTGGGAGGTTTCTCTGCCCTGGGAGGCAGAAGGGAGCAGAGGCTCTGCCCACCAGCTTCCCCTCAGCCTCTCTGTCCCCAGGGACTTTCCCTCAAATCCGCATGGATGAAGTCCTAGATTCATCTCTTTGTCACAGGGGTAAACTGGCTTTTTGTCACAGCCCAGACACACACAGGAGCTGCTGATGGGGGTGAAAATTGTCCTGCTGAAGGTCACGGGAAGAGTTCAACCCAGTCAGCGTGACTGGGATTGTCCGTGCAAGTTCCTCTTCCTGTTTCAGAAACGGGGAAAAATCTTGCACCATTTGGTGAATCCCCAGATGAGCATCCCAGGGTGGGGGGGGTGCAAGGACCTGCTGGCACTGTGGGCACCCCAAGGGGCTCCAGCACTGCCCCTTCCCTGGACTCTTTTTCAGATGACCTTCTACTTCTCAGACACCGCAGTGCTGCTCTTTGACTTCTGGAATGTCCACAGCCCCACAGGTAGGCTGCCAGCACTGGGACATCCATCTCTCATCCATCATTCATCCATCCATCCATCCATCATCCATCCATCATCCATCCATCCATCCATCCATCCATCCATCCATCCATCCATCCATCCATCCATCCATCTCTCATCCATCCATTCCTTCATGCACTCACTGCAGAGCTCTGGGCAGAGCTGTGTGTGCTCCTCTCAGCCTTCCCCCCCGGCTCCTGGAGCAGTTTTTGGCAGGCCCTGCCCTGCCCTGCTGAGCTGAGCTGTGCCCAGGCAGGGGTTGATCCTCCCAAGCCAAGAGCAGCAAGCAGGGAGCTGTGTGAATCACCTCCCTCAGCCTGCCAACCCCCCAGATCACTCAGGGATGGCTCAGCTTCCCACTTTTACACTTTCCTGGTTTTGATTATTCTCCCAACATCATATTTGAACTGCCATGTTTTTTGTGGAGTCGATGCAAAGCTGTGTGTTTGTTTCACAGCAGCTCTCTAGGACAAGAGACACAGCCTTAAGCTGAGCCAGGAGAAGTTTAGGCTGGGCATTAGTTAAAATTTCTTAACTAATTTTAAGAACTTAAGAAACTAAAATTTCTTAACTTTCACAGAAGGGGCATTGGAAGGGGCTGCCCAGGGAACTGGTGGGGTCACTGTCCTTGGAGGTGTTTAAGGAAGGACTGGATGGGGAAACTCAGTGCCATGGGCTGGGTGAAAAGGTGGTGTTGGGTGAGGTCACAGGCTGGACTTGATGATCTCAAAGGGCTTTTCCAACCTGATTCTGTGAATTACAAAGCTAAATGCACCACTTCCTGACATTGAACAACCCTGCTGCCCAAGCCCAGTGCCAAGAACCCTCCACTTCACCCCATGGATGTTCCCAAGCACCCCGTGCCGGGCCCTGCTGTGTCCCTGCCAGCCCCACAGCCTCTCCCCGTGCCATGGCAGTGTCAGGCTGTTTCTCCTGCAGGGATGGTGCTGTCTGTGCTGGTGATCCTGCTGCTCTCTGTGCTCTACGAGGCCGTGAAGATGGGCAAGGCCGTGCTGCTGCGGCGGGCGCTGCTGGCCCTGCCCCGCAGCCTCAGCCAGGAGGCCCTGACAGAGCCACCGGAGGGGGACAGTGACCCTGCGCAGGGCAGGTACCACAGGGACCCCCTGGCACACACCTGGGGGGGCTCAGGGGTGGCTCTGTGGCCCCATGGCCAGCACAGAGGGGGAGAAGGGCTGTGGGGAGCTGTTGTAGGCTCTTCAGGGGAGGGGGTTTTGGACAGCCTGAGGAGGTTGCTCCAGGGGCAGCCCAGATCCTCTGGGAGATGTCCAGGGTGGTGGCTGGAGGCTCATGTTCCTTCCAGGAGACATTGTGGGTGCAGGAGGGTCCTACTTGTTTGGTTAGGGATGGGCTCAAGCAGCAACTCAGTCCCCACAAGCCTGGCCCTGGTAGTTCCTTCCTTTGCAGCCAAGCCCTGGATTTTTCCTCTTGTATTTAATCCCAGATCATTCCTGAGTCTGCTCTTACTGCCAGCCTCATTGATTTTGGGCCAGGATTTCCCCTTGAGCTGCTGTTTGCAGCCCCCACCCCTCTCCCTGCTCCCCAAACCCCCTCTGGCCACTCCAGGCTCCCGGTGGGAGGTGATTCCAGCTGCCCCAGCCCCTCATTGATGGCATTTCCCATCTCCTTCCCCAGGTGGTTTTGGTTCCACGTGGGCCAGACGCTGTTCCACGTGGTGCAGGTGGTGCTGGGCTATATGGTGATGTTGGCTGTCATGTCCTACAACGCCTGGATCTTCCTGGGGGCCATTGTGGGCTCCACACTGGGCTATTTCATGGTGTACCCCCTGCTCGGCCGGGGCTAGAGCCCCCCGTGATGGTGGCACACGTGTCCCACCTCCTGCTCCCATGTCTGGAATAGCTGCTGTCACTTCTGCTGGGTCTGGCTTTGTCCCCGTGCTCTGTGGGACACAGAACCCCAAGGACTTGCTGGGGGCCCTCGGGGCTGGCCCCCGAGCCCCGTGGCCAGCACTCCCCACGCTGCCACTGGCCTCTGCTGGTGGCTGTCCCCCGGCTCTCAGGGACCTTTGTCCGGGTGATGACAGCGGGGGGGGTGCTGACATTTCCTCCCCTTCCCTGCTTTTCGAGGAGGTTCATCCTGGCTGGAACGGGAACGATCCGGTGACTTGCTAGGGGAGGGGACAAGCTGGGGACAGAGACCCCCACCCTCCCACCCAGAGCTGCCCTGCACCAAGCCCCTCTTCACACAGTGCCTTTGGGGACACTGGGGAGGACCTGCCACCCCCACCCTGCTCCTGTGTAGCGCTTCAGGGATGGGGCTGGAGCAGCCCCTGAGCTGCTGGTGGGGCTGTGCCAGGGGGAAAATGCTGCTCCAGGTGCCTCTTGCTGCTTCCTCAGGACACCCCTTTTAATAAAATCATCTCAGCTCCACTCCTGGTTTGTGTCACTGCTGGGTGGGCTCAGGATATGACACCCCTGGGAATCCCCAGCCCTACCCAGGGAGGTGCTTCAGGAATAAGGAGAGTCTGCTCTGGCTTTAAATAAAGCTTTTCCATTTTATTAATTATTATAAGCATATCTTTTAAACATTTGTATAACTTTCTTAATAAAATATCCTGGAAGAGACAGGTTTGAAGTTCACAGAGAAAGGCACTTTGAGGGGGGCCTCCCAAAGCACTTTGGGGGCCCCCCCGAGTGGGTTAGGCTGGGCACCCCCCTTCTGAGGCAGGAACGATGGCACCTGTGCACAGGTGGGTGTCAGGGTGCTGGTCCCTGCGCCAGGTGTCACAGCCAGGAGTCCTGCAGACCCCCAGCACATCCAGGGCTTTTGGCATCACTGTGTGGGGGCTGCAGCAGTCCTGTCCCCATCCCGGTGACAGGCAGGGGGACAGCAAACCCCTGCTCTTTGTTCAGCCGTCACAGCAGCTGCCAAAATCTGCAAAGCTGGAGATTCCAGCACCGTCCATGGAAGGTGCTGAGGAAATCTGGAGGGCAAGGGCTGGGATCTCTCCACTGCACAGCAAGCTGAGCCTGGAATTATCCCAGTCCTGCCAAGGACAGCTGAGACGGGTGTGAGTGCCACCTTCCCCCAGAGATGTAACTCTGAACTTAAAATAGCTCCTAAAAGACCCTGGGGTGAGGATTGCTGGGTTCTGGGTGCTGTGAGCCCAGTCTGGGTACCAGGAGCCCGGCCTGGATGCTGTAAACCCAGCCTGGATGCTGTGAGCTTGGCCTGGATGCTGTAAGCCCAGCCTGGATGCTGTAAGCCTGGCCTGGATGCTGTAAGCCCGGCCTGAGTGCTGTAAGCCCAGCCTGGATGCTGTAAGCCTGGCCTGGGTGCTGTGAGCCCGGCCTGGATGCTGTAAGCCCGGCCTGCATGCTGTGAGCCTGGCCTGGATGCTGTAAGCCCGGCCTGGGTGCTGTAAGCCCAGCCTGGATGCTGTGAGCCCGGCCTGGATGCTGTGAGCCTGGCCTGGATGCTGTAAGCCCAGCCTGGATGCTGTAAGCCCAGCCTGGATGTTGTGAGCCTGGCCTGGATGCTGTAAGCCCGGCCTGGATGCTGTAAGCCCGGCCTGGGTGCTGTAAACCCAGCCTGGATGCTGTGAGCCCGGCCTGGATGCTGTGAGCCCGGCCTGGATGCTGTGAGCCTGGCCTGGGTGCTGTAAGCCCAGCCTGGATGCTGTGAGCCCGGCCTGGATGCTGTGAGCCTGGCCTGGATGCTGTAAGCCCAGCCTGGATGCTGTAAGCCCAGCCTGGATGTTGTGAGCCTGGCCTGGGTGCTGTGAGCCCAGCCTGGGTGCTGTAAGCCCGGCCTGGATGCTGTGAGCCTGGCCTGGGTACCAGCAGCCCACGCCTGTCCCAGCACTCTCCCCCGGGCAGTGGCTCTTGTCCCCAGCGTTGCTGTCCCCATCGTGTCCCTGTTTGCCATCCTGTTTGCCACCATCCCCTGCAGCCCCGCTCCCAGTGGCGCTCCCAGAGCCAGCTGGGGGGGATGGCAGTGGCCAGGCTCCCAGGAAACGCCCCGGGTTGGGGCAGGGACAGCCCCAGGGACAGCCAGGAGTGTCCCGCACACCCACCCTCAGCAGGGCTAGTGCCAGCCCCCCCAGCAGCCCCAGGCACTGGTGTGGGGGGCAGATAAAGCTCTTCAGTAAAGCATCTCCTCAGTAGAAAAGAAAAGAAGGCAGAAGAAGGACAGAGCAGAGCGTAGGGGATGCCCCATGCCAGACTGGGCCACCCCTAGTCTGACCCAGTAGGGGCTGTGGCTGTGCCAGCCCCCCCGGCAGTGGGACCCCCATTAGGCAGTAAGGTCTCGGTGTCCCCATCCCCTCCCTCTCCCGTGGTGCTGCTCTCCATCCCGGGGGTCCTGTCCCCCTCCCCCGGCCCCAGAGTCACCGGGGCCAGTCCATGGCGGGGGGCTGGGGCTAGAACTCAGTCTGCACCCCCTCACCACTCTCTGTGCTGCCCCTGGCCTGCGGGGGGCTGCGCTCCCCGTGCTCGCCTGTCTTGCTGTCACTGCGCTGGTGACACGCTGGTGATGGGCTCTGGGCTCCAGGTGGTGCTGGTGTGACGTGAGGCACCTTGGCCTCTGCTGGGACATCGGCTCGGGGACTGGGTGGTGCTGCTGTGGCGTGTGGCACGCTGGACACTGATGGGGGGTCAGCTCCAGGCAGGGGGGACGCTGGCACGGATGATCTTGGTGTGATGTGTGGCACCTCAGCCTCTGATGGGACATCAGCTCTGGGCACAGGTGATGCCAACACGGATGATCTGGGTGTGGCGTGTGGCACCTCAGCCCCTGATGGGACACCAGCTCTAGACACGGGGGACACTGGCATGGATGATCTTGGTGTGGCATGTGGCACCTCAGCCTCCGATGGGACATGAGCTCTGGGCACAGGTGATGCTGGTTCAGGACGCTGTCTCCCAGTCCCTGAAGGGACCTCAGCTCCAGGGACAGGTGACGATGCTGGTGTGGCACACTGCCCCCCTGATGACACCTCAGCTCCAGGCACAGGCGGTGCTGGTGCAGCCCGGCGTGTCCCAGCTCCTGACGGGACCTCGGCTCCAGGGACAGGTGACAATGCTGGTGTGGCACATTCACTCCCAGTCCCTGATGGCATCTCAGCTCCAGGGACAGGTGACAATGCTGGTGTGGCACATTCTCTCCCAGTCCCTGATGGCATCTCAGCTCCAGACACTGGCGATGCCACACAGTGCACCCCATCCCCATCATGGGCTGGACCTTGCTGTGTGACATCCCCCTGGGCAGCCCCTGCCAGCAGCACCCCCTCCTCGCTGGCACCACTGGTGTCAGTGCCATTCATCAGCCGCTCCTCAGCCCCAGCGCCATCCCTGAGGCTCTCCTGTGCCAGCGCCTCCCGGATCTCCTTCACCGCATCCGGGGGGCTCGGGGGCACCCCGGGAGGTGCCTCCTCTGGCTCCCGTGGCTCGGGGGAGCCGGGCTGCAGCAGCGCCTCGGCCCCGTAGGGCAGAGCCCCCTCGTCGTCCTGGATGACCGACACCACCTGCTTGGCCCTGCGGCGCCGCTCGGCCGCCGGCTCGGCCTCGGGCTGCCCGCTGTACTCCTCGCTCCAGTCGATGGCCAGGCCCTCTCCCAGCAGGTGCAGGTTGGGATCGCTGTTGTGCATCACCATGCTGTCCCTGTACAGGTTGTGCTTCCGCTGCACGGCCGCCTCCTTCACAGCTGGGGACGGGGAGGGACAGGTCACGGGGGCTCCGGGCACCTCGCCCAGTGCCCCCCGTGGGAGAAGTGGCTGGAGCTGGGCAGAGGGGTCAGCATCCCACCCACTGCTCAGCCCTGCCAGTGGGGAAGCCAGATGGGAAAGCTGCTTCTGGGGCAGCCCCCAGCACCCCACACAGGGTCACCCCTCCTTACAGAGCCCCCAGCACCCCACACAGGGTCACCCCTGCCTTATAGAGCCCCCAGCATCCCACACAGGGTCACCCCTGCCTTATAGAGCCCCCAGCACCCCACACAGGGTCACCCCTCCTTACAGAGCCCCCAGCACTCTACACGGGGTCATCCCCTCCTCATGCAGCCCCGAGTTGATCCCCTGAACGGGATCACCCCTCCTCAGAGACCCCCCCCAGCACCCTGCAGAGGGTCACCCCTACTCCTCACACAGGTGCCACAGGGCCCTACCTTGCATGATGTCTTTCATCACCGACTGCAGCACCACCTCCTCGTAGGTGTTCTCCACCAGGATGAAGCTGGCAAAGTCCTCGAAGATCAGCTCCTGGAACTTGGCTAATTCCTGCCAGGGGGAGAGGCGGCTCAACCCAGCAGGTTGGGGGGGAATGGATGCTCCAGCCCCTCCACGGGGGTGGACTGGCCTTCCCCACACCCCAAACTTTCCCCTCTTACCCCCTTGCAGGTGGGTGCCAGCTTTTTCAGCAGGAAGGGGATGGTGATCTGCAGCAGGGCCTCCCTGAAGAACTTCTTCCTCACGGTGCTGCTGTCATAGTCGAATTTCTGCAGGATGAGAGGGTGTCCCAGGTCACCGAGGGCTGTGGGCTGGCAGCCCCCTGCCCACCGCAACCAACCCCTGAGATTTGCCCTTCAACCCATTTGCTCAGGTGTGAACAGACCCCTCTGGCTCACACCCCTCTCTCCAGCTGTTTCCCAATGTTTCTGAGTCCAGGTAGGAGCCAGCTCTTCCACTGCTGGCTGCAGGAGGGTGTGGGGGCCACTCTGAACCCTGGGGGTTCTTTACAGATGTGGTCAGAGGGGATCTGGCTCCTCCACTTGCCCGCCCCCAGCAAAATCGATGAAAACCTCAATATAAAGAAGTATTTCCCCAGAAGATTTCCGTTGGAACAGGTAACATCACTCCTGACCTCTTCCCTGGCCTGGAACAAGGCCACCAAAGGCCCTGACCCGCTGCCTCACCTTGAGCACCCTCTCGAGGATGCGCTGGATGGACTTGCACAGGTCGTCCTTGCCCTGCAGCTTGCCCAGCTCCTGGTGCAGCAGTGTCTCGAAGGTGTACACGGCATCGTCCATTTGCTGTGACCAGAGGCACGTGGTCAGCGTGGGGGGCACCCAAAGGGTGGGCAGGGGGCTCTAGGGGCACTGCCACACCGAGATGAGACTTAGAACAGAACCCTACTCTGGTTTGGGGTGGAAGGGACCCTAAAATCATCCAGTGCCACTCCTTGCCATGGGCAGGGACATCTTCCAATATCCCAGATCACTCTAAGCCCTGTCCAACCTGGCCTTGGACACTGCCAGGGATCCAGGGGCAGCCCCAGCTGCTCTGGGCACCCTGTGCCAGGGCCTGCCAACCCTCACAGGGAGGAATTCCTCCCCAATATCCAACAGGCAAAGAGAGCCTTCACTCAGCAGAAATCCCTGACATCTCAGCGTGATATCCACAGCCCTCACGCCAAGAATCAAGGGTGTTGGGAGAGGAGGGTGCTCAAAGCTGGTGTTGCACCCCCTCATCCTCTTCCACCCCACTCCAGGGTAGGCTGGATCAGACCCCAGAACTGGCTTACTGACCCTGCTGGTGCCAGTGGGCTCAGAGGCAAAGGGGCAGCTGTGCCAGGATGCCCAAGCCCACCATGGGCTCCAGACCAAAGGAGCTCCATCATCCACCCTTGGAGACAGCACAGACATCTCAGCCTGGGTTGGACCAACCTGGGCTCCCAAACCTCTGTTCCCAGCCCAGGGGGACAGGGGAGGCCCCTGGTCCCCATCCCACCTGTCTCATGTGGATCTGGGCCCTCTGCTTGAAGACAGACGTGCTGGAGACATCGAATCGCTGCTGAAGACCCTCCAGTTTCAGCTGGTCCATCTTCTCATAGCACGACTGCATCTTCACAGGGTGGAAGGCCAGGTGGGAGAGCTTCTCCATGTACTGGGGACAAAGCCAAGCTCAGCCTCTCCATGTACTCAGGGCAGGGACATTCTACCCCACATGGGTGGAATCTTCTCAGCCTGGGGTCACCCAATGCTGTCCACACTGCTGCTGGCAGCAGGACTGGCCTGTCCCCCCTAAGCTGGCAAGGAGCACCACCAGGTCTCACCTCCACCAGCTTCTCCAGGCCGCCCTCGTTGACGACGTTCATGTTCATGTCAGTCACCTCCTTGAAGAACACCTCCCGCACCTCGGCAAAGCCCTGGCTTGTGGGGGTCATCAGGGCCTCCAGGATGGAGGAGATGTAGGGCTGGACATGGTTACGGACACACACCTCTGCCTTGGGCAGGACAAAGGCTGGGAAAGAGCAGGGATAAGGATGGTGAGGCTCCTCTGTCCTTCCAGCCCTTCACATCACATCCTAAACTCACCCCAGGGAGGAGGAGCTGCCCCTGTTCCCAAGCCCCTCCAGGAGGAGTCTCCCTCTTTCACGACACAAGGAATTCCTGCAGAGTGCCCCTGGTCTGTACTGAACCCATTCCTTCCCCACTGCCACATTTGGGGGGGACAGCCCACCTTGTCCCCGACCTCCTGGGACAATGCCAGTGAGGTCATGCCCTCCCCAAGGGTGCCAGGGGCTGTGCTGCACCCTGGGAACAGCCACCCCAGGAGCTGTGGGCACACCCACGGATCCCTGGGCATCCCTGCAGGGCTGCACCTCGGATCTTGCTGGCCAGGTGCTCCTTGGAGGTGATGATCTGGTCCATGTCCGTGCGGATGGTGCTCTCCAGCTGCGGCCGCTCCTGCTCACACCTGGCCACTGCTGCATCGTACTGTGCCTTGGCCAGCTCGTAGACCATCCTATAGACAGCATCCGACACCTGGGGGCACAGGTGGGGGGTCAGAGACCCCCCCACGCCTCCAGATGCACCCCCAACGATCGCCTGCAGCACCAGCTGGCTGCAGGACCTGCTGAGCCATCCCCTGTGCCCTGACAGGATCCTTCCCCACAGTGAGATGGAGCTCCTGCAGGGCAGAGACTGCTTCCAAGTGGTGCTGGGGGGCAGAGATGAGCGCTGCCTCCATCAGACAACCTGCCCCAGGCAGGGCTGGGGATGCTGGTGGCCTAGGGATGTTGTATTTTCAGGAATGCTGCAGGTCTGGGGATGCTGCAAATCTGGGGATGCTGCAGGGCTGGGGATGCTGCAGGTCTGGGGATGCTGCAAATCTGGGGATGCTGCAGGGCTGGGGATGCTGCAGGTCTGGGGATACTGGTGGTCCAGGGACAGTAGTGGTCCAAGCAGGAGAGTCCCAGACCCCCCTGAAATCTGTTCCTTGCCCTGTTCACCCTCCCGGGTGTCCCAGAGCCAACCTCCTGAGCAGGACGGAGGCGCTCGCTGAGGCTTCACGCACACTTTGCTGCCAAAGGCTGCGATTTTGGGGCTGTCGGGACTGGCAGGATGCAGAGCCCTCCCCCTCCTCCCTCCCCCGGGCTTCCCAGCGACCGCAGCAGCGTTTGTGTGTTTTCGGGCCGCTCAAGTGGCCCATTACGAGCCGCTGCTGGTAATTATCGGAGTTTAAAGTTTTAACAGGCAGTTCTGAAGAGCCCTCAGTCTTTCGCAAGGGTCTGGGCCGGATTTAGCCCGCGCTGCTCTAAAAATGGCTCGCTAAATTTAGCCAGGACGGGCTTCGCTCCGGGGCTGGGCTTCCTCCTGTTCGCTTCCCTGGCCCCAGGGACGCGGCAGCACAGGCGGGGCTGGGCAGGGCTGGGCAGGGGCACAGAAGGAGCTTTAAAAAACCTCTGTGGAGAAAGGAGGGATTCTTTGGAAGGGGCCGGGAGAAGGGGGCAGCGAAGCCGGCGGGCAGGGAGCCCGGCGGGGAAGGGGGGCCCCGGCAGGGTCTGCAGGCAGGGGCAGGGCAGGGTGATGGGGACCCTCCCGGGCAGCCCCAGCCCCAGCCCCACACCTGGATCCAGGTCCGCTGCCGTTCCGGGGCTTTGCCCTTCAGCCGGGGGCCGATGGTGCTCCTCAGCTCGGGGAGCAGCTCCTCCATCACCAGGTTGCTCAGGACCTGTAGAGGAGGCAGGAGGTTTTCGGGGAGCCTGCTCAGCCCCCTCACACCCCTCCCAGCCCAGGTGAGGGGTGCGGGCGCTCACCTGGGTCTCGTTGCCGCAGAGCATGTCCCAGGTGCCGTACTGCTCCTTGGACTGCCGGTACATGCGGATGGCGTCCGTGAAGGCTGGAGCCTCCACCTTGGAGTCCTCGGAGATCCCTGCGGAGCAGTGAGATCCGAGTGAGCAGCCTGGAACTGGGAATGAGGGGCAGCCCAGCACCCCCAGCACACCTGTGTGTGGTTCCCCCACACCCTTGGCCCCGTGCAAGCCCCCAGGGCTGTCACCAGGATTGGGGGATCCTGTCCCAAGACGCTGTCCCTGACAGGGTGGGGGGGCAGCAGGGATTGGGGGGCTCCTGCTATGTCCAGAGTGACCCCGAGGGCAGGGGGGCACCCAGGAACAGGGGCTGGGTAGGATGGGGGCTCAGTGACCCCCAAATGGTGCATGGGCACCTGGGGCCTCAGTGAGCTCCAAAGGCACAGCAGGAGCAGAGGCTCACCAGGATGGGGGGGGTTCAGTGACCCCCAACACCACACAGCACCCAGTGAGCCCCCAGCACTGTGGGATGGGCCAGCTGCGGGGGCTGGAGGAAGAAGGGCCCTGTAGGGAGCAGCGTGGCTTGGAAGGAAGAGGAAAGTGGCCAAGAGGCCTCCGGAGTGAGTCAGGGCTGGGCTGGCCCCGGGTGAGTCACTGCAGCACGAGGGGCTCAGGTGTCACCCCAACCCTGCCACAGCAGCCGACAGGAGGAGGGGCAGGGCTGGGAGATGGGGACAGCGGGCAGGCAGGACAGCCCGGCAGCTGTCCCACATGGCCCATGTGTGTCCCTGCCTTGTCCCAGCCTGTCCGGGCTCGGGAGGTCCCTGCAGACAGGGAAACAGCCCTGGGAGAGAAGCCTCCACCCCCAGCTGCCCCCCCATGCCCGGAGGAGGGGATCAGGATGGGATCTGAGGCAGGGTGACCCTGCTGGCAGGCTCCAGGGGATGATCCCTGCCGTGCTGACACGTCCCACACCACCTGGAAGTGCTGGGGACATGGCCAGGTGTCCAAGAGTGACAGCCCAGGGCAGTGAGCAGATCTCTCTCCCAGTGCACACAGACTTTTCTAAGGTGATTACAATTAACTCCAAGCCTAAGCAGCTTTTGCTAAGGGGCAGCTTAATAATCAGGGGAAAAAGCCACTGCGAAAGTAAAATCTGTTCCTTTCTCAGTCTTTGGTGGGAGCCAGAGCTGAGCTCAGCTCCCAGGGGTTGGTGCTGCTCCATCCACAGCTCCTGGGAGCTCAGATCCCCTCCCAGGTGGGACAACTTCTCACCTTCTGTCCCTGCAGGGCCTGGGGGAGGATTTACCCCCAAAGAACCTTTCCAAGGTCACTCACTCCAGGCTGAGCCTGGGGACATCCCTGAGTCTGTCCCCTGCCCTGTGCAAGAAGCCTCTGTGCCACTTCACAGGGCAAATTTAATGAGTTTCCTTCATCAGTGTGTGGTTTAGGGCCTGGGGTGACAGGACACAGGGAATGGTTTCCCACTGCCAGAGGGCAGGGCTGGATGGGATTTTGGGCAGGAATTATCCCCTGGTAGGGTGGGCAGGCCCTGGCACAGGGTGCCCAGAGCAGCTGGGGCTGCCCCTGGATCCCTGGCAGTGTCCAAATCCAGGCTGGATGGGGTTGGGAGCAGCCTGGGATAGTGGGAGGTGTCCCTGCCATGGCAGGGGTGGCACTGGATGAGATTTAAGGTCCCTTTTAACTCAAACCATCCTGCAACAAGGGGCAAGAGCCCTCAGCGTGGGGACTGCCCAGCCCCAGGTGACACCAGAGTGGACAAGGGACAGTTTTGGAGCAGCCAGGGGCTCCAGGGACACCAGGCTGATCCCGTCTGTGCAAGGAACAGAGCTGCATATCCCCAGTCCTTACAGAAGAGCTGCTGTTACACAAGCACAATATGAGAAAGGGAGGTGAAAATTCCCACATGAATCACAACCAAAGGCAGAAACAGAGCCTCTAATTTAGGGGGGAAAAAAACAACAACCTAAAGTGCTCTACAACAACAAAAGAGCCTTCATGGAATATGAAACAGGATCCTGGAGCTCCCAGGAGCAGAGAGGGGCAGGAAGAACAATGGCACTGACAAATAGGGGCTGGAGGAATGCAGAAGGCCCAGCACCGAGCCCTCCTTGGCCACTGCCCACTTGGGAAGGCTTTTCCATCACATGCTGAGGAGAAAGAGAGGGAGGAGAGGATTTTCTAGCACGACCGTGGCTGGTAGGGGTGGTGGTGGAGGGGCTCACACCTCCCCTGTGTCCCACAGCAACACCCAGCAGGTGGGAGGGGAATTAGAGATAAAAATTGGGGTTTGTTAGCAGGAGATTGATTCCTCTTTTATCCAGAGCTGGTTTTGCTCACAGTTGCTGGTCCAGCCAGCATGGGGGGTTCTGGGGTCCTCACTCATCCAGAAATGATCCTCAGGGGGATGAGGGGGTCACAGCAGCCAGCCCCACACAAAGGAGCCCAGGCCCTGGCTGGACTGAGGGGTTTCATTCAGCCCAACAGGCTCAGGGACCCCCAGCACAAAATAAAAAAAGAAAGATCAGTTTTTCAGGAGATTTAATCCAACATGGGAGATTGGATACCCTCAGTGAAACCCAGGCTCCAGATCCCACCCTATTACAGCAGCTCTGGCAAAACTGAGGCTACCCAGAGTTGTTAGGAATGAAAGAAGCATTTAGAAATCACGCAGTGTCTGAAATACCCCACTAAAACACCCGATTTTGAGCAGGTTTCAGCTCTGGCACCACCTTCCTCAGGAAATTTCTCACCATCCCAAGCATGACCAGGACCTGGGGCTCAGCCCAGAAGTGCCCAGGCCACAGCCAAGCAGGAAAATCATGTTTTCCTGCCAGAGTATCACTGACGTGGGAGGCAGGTCTTGCCTCCACCCGGCTGCACAGCCCTGGCAGCCCTTGGTGGAAGGTTTGGGGTTTGAGCACTTTCATTTACAAATATTTTCTCCCTCAGGTTGGGAAATAGGCATCAGGGCAGCTGTGGATCCAGGCTCTGTGCTGACTGATGGAAATACTTCCCTGGGCAGGCACCCTCATGGGCAGAGGATGGAGCTGGGCACAGGGGTGCTCCAAGGAGCTGGGGGTGATGCTGGCATTGATGAGATGCTCTATCATGGAATCCCAGACTGGTCTAGCTTGGAAGGGACCTTAAAATCATCCAGTGCCACCCCCTGCCATGGGCAGGGACATGTCCCACTATCCCAGGCTGCTCCAGCCTGGCCTTGGACACTGCCAGGGGCAGCCCCAGCTGCTCTGGGCACCCTGTGCCAGGGCCTGCCCACCCTGCCAGGGAACAATTCCTGCCCAATATCCCATCCAGCCCTGCCCTCTGGCAGTGGAAAGCCATTCCCTGTGTCCTGTCCCTCCATCCCTTGTCCCCAGTCCCTCTCCAGCTCTCCTGGATCCCCTTTAGGCCCTGGGAGGATCTCCCCAGACCCTTCCCTTCTCCAAAGTCACTCCACAACATCCACCCAACTCCTCCTCATGAACTCCAAACCATCCCCCTCTGCCCAAAAACACCAAGCTGGCCTCTGCAGGGTCCCTGTTGAGACCCACAGGACACTGCTGTGTCCCCAGGTGTCACTCACCGTTGTTGCAGTGCCGCACGCAGTCCTGGAACACCGCCCGCCACTTCTCCTGCTCCTTGCCCGTCATCACACAGAAATAATAGTGCCGGGCATAGGGGTGCCACAGGATCAGTGGGAAATCCGTGGGGCACTTCAGGATGGGAGAGTGCCCAGATTTCGGTGTCACACCTGTGGAAAAGCATGGGTGGCTTGAGGGGGAGATGGGGCTGGACAGAGATGGGGAAGCTGCAGGGTTGGGAGTGTCCAGCAGGGACAGACAGACCCTCCAGCTCCTTCCCAGGGCCTTTGCTGGGAGTTGTTTAAAAAAAATTTTAAAAATAATTTTTAAAAAAATTATATATATATATATATATATATATATATATATATATATAAAAATGCAAAAAGAGCCTCATTTTCCCCAAAAAGGAGGTCAGAATGAAAACTGAAAAGTAAAATGAAAAGTAATTAAAAGTGATGTGGTTCTCACAGAGCCATGGACACATTTTCCTTCCTCCCTTCCTTCCCTGCTGGCTGTGCAGCAGAGACCCCACACCCCACTGTGGGAACAGGGCTGTTCTCCTTCCCTACAACCCCACTATCTGAAACTGCCGCTTCCCAAAGGTGTCCAGGGATACTACATCCCAAAAAACCCCATTCCTGAAAGTCTTTGAGGATGCTACACCCAAACCCCACTTTTTCCAGAAGGCCTCAGGGTTTCTACACCCCAAAATGATCCCTTCCAGCGGCCCCAGGATGCTGCACCCTAAAACAACCTCTTCCCAAAGGTTCCCAGGAATGCTACAACCAAACCTACCCCTTCCAGAAGTTCTTCAAGGATGCTACATCCAAAAGGTCTACCTTTCCAAACGGTCCTCAGGGATGCAGCACCCTAAGACCACCCCTTCCTGAAGGTCTTCCAGGGTACAATGCCCAAAACCCACCCTTTTTTGAGAAGGTCCTTAGGAATCCTACACCTCAAAACCACCCTTTTCTGAAGGTTCCCAGGGATGCTACATCCTAAAACTACCCCTTCCAGAAGGTCTTTAAGGATGCTACACCCCAAAATCACCCTTTCCAGTAGGTTCCCAGAGATGCTACACCCCAAAGCCACCTTTTCTAGAATGCTCAGGAATGCTACACCCCAAACTCACCCTTTCTGGAGGTTCCCAAGGATATAGCACCCCACGATCACCCTCTTCTGAAGGCCCTCAGGGATCATGTCCCCAAACCCACCCCAAGGGCTGCCCCAGCAGCACGAGGGCCCTCACCAGGCAGGCTGTTGTTGACCAGCTCCAGGTACTGCTCCACGGAGGTGAGGATCTTGTAGCCAGCACTGTTGATCAGCACCCGGGGCGGCAGCTCCCGCTCATAGGCCTGAGCAGGAGAAATGGTGATGGATGGGGTGTCCCCTGAGGAATGACCCCACTGAAGATGGGTGTTAGGAGGGTAGACCTCACCAGTTTGTTCTCGTAGAGGACCAGCCCATAGTTGTGTGGCACCACGCAGAAGCGGTTCCTCCACTTCTTGTTCTCCTCGATGTACTGGAAGATGTTGCCTGAGTAGATGACGTGGTCCTCCAGTGGCACCTGCAGGGAAGGGACAGGCACAGGGGGTCAGGAAGGGGACAGCTCTGCCCTAGGGAGCCCAGCAAGGTCCATCCGTGGTGGTCTGGGTGGATGTTTATTCTCTAGGGCCATGCTGAGGGTCCCCACTGGATTATCTCCCAGAGTGTCGCAAATTTTGGTGCCTGAATTGGTGCATCTGGGAGATGCCTTTAGGGGCACCACAGGCACAGTGGAAGAGCTCTGAGGGGTGGCACATCCACCACGTGGTGACACCTCTGGTGACACCTCTGGTGACACCTCTGTCCCTGGCATCTCCCATCTGGGACACCCTGAGCTCAGCTGAGCCATTCCAGCTCGCCTGTCTGAGTAGAAGGCTGGAGCAAAGCTCTCCAGCAGCTCTTCCCAGCCCCAGCTCCTGTACTTTCCTTGCCTTGGGGAAATTGTGGCACTGCTGCCAGCAGGTCCTGCCAGGGCCATCTGCAGGGGACAGGAACCAAACCCTACCCAGCAGGGTCTCCAGATGGGACAGGGCAGAGGAAAAGCAAGAAGCCACCCCATAGAGCCCAGCACCAGATGATGCTCTGATGTTCTGGACTTCACTGGGACCAACGACAGCTTTTTTTAAACTAGGAGAGATTTTGAGTGGATTTTGGGAAGGAATTGTTCCCTGGGAGGGTGGGCAGGCCCTGGCAGCTGTGGCTGCCCCTGGATCCCTGGCAGTGTCCCATTGGAGCAGCCTGGGACAGTGGAAGGTGTCCCTGTCCATGGCAGGGGGTGGCACTGGATGATTTTAGGGTCCCTTCCAACCCAAACCATTGGGTGATTCCAAGCCAAGGACACCCCGGGCCCCCCTGGCTGTGCAGCCCCTCCCTGGCTCCCCAGCACCTTCTGACCAGCAGCATTTACACCATCCCAAACACAGACCGCCTGAGGGAGCCAAGAATTTGTCCCAGGAATTTTTATGATCCCAGGAACATAAACAAAAGCTGAGAGCTCTCGTAAGGGCTGGAGCGTGCGGCAGCCGCCTCTGCTGCTGTGGCCACCCACCTTCCACCATGGTGGCCACCAGGAGGGACCAGCTAGGGCTTGGATCTCACCCTGCCCCAGCAGCAGGACCCTTCTGGAGGAGCTTTTCCCACTCTTCTCCCTGCTCTGCCCTTCTCCTGGCTCCTAGGGACCTCTCTGCCTTCCCCAAGCACTGACCACACACCCCTTGGGCTGGGGGAGGTCTGACAGCAGCTTGGCTGCTTCTCACTGCTCCTCACTGCTTCCCAAAGCCTCTAGAAGAGGGAAAAGAAAGCCCAAATCAAGCCCTGCAGGGTTGGGGGCCAGCAGGAGGAATGAGAACCCGAGCTCCAGCAGTGATGGGGACAGAAAGGAGGTGCCAGCTCTGGGGACTCCCCACCAGTGACTCCTCCAAGGGGAATGAACCCTCCTGAACTGGCTCCAAAACCTCTGCCCAGGGCAGACAGCTGGACAGACTGGCTGCTGATGGAATAAAATCCAGGCTGCGCCCTGACACAGTTCTGGGGACCCTGGAGAGCCACCAGCACCCTGGAAGCCTCAGCACTGCTGTCACCTCCTCACACACCCTCCCCACCCCTCCAAAGGGCTCCTCCCATCTCCAGCAAATATTTGGGACAAGCAGGTGTGTGCCAGACTGTGGGGCTGAGCAGGGAAGGGCCAGGGAGCCCCTGGGCTGCCCAGATCCCTGTCACAGGGCCAGGGGGCAGAGGATGTCAGGGGTGATTTTTCAGGAGCTCTGGATTGTTGGAGAGACCAAAGGCAGGTGTGTTCATTCCATATTCTCATTGCTGTTCTATTTTGCTGGAGTTGCAGGTGCCTGAATCATCCTTCACAGCCCATTCCTGCTGTCCCCCGCTGCCCAGGAGGGCCACCAGTGTCACCCCTGGTGACACTGCTCCCAGCACCACAGAGCTCACAAAGAAAGGGGAATAAACAATGAACATTTAAAAATCCCAAGTGCCACATCCCAGCTGAGGCTGGGCAGGAGGACACCCTCCAGCCTTGTGCCATCCACAACTTTTTGGGGCATGTTTGAGGGGCACAAAGGGCAGCTGGAGATGCTCATCCTTCACTGTTGTGGTGTCTGGAGTATTGGGACATCCCAGTGGCACTGCCAGGATCCTGGGAGGGGATGGACAGGACACTGAGCAGGAGGAATTTTTATTTATACACGGGGTTTTTCCAAGACTTGCAGTGTCCCTGACCTCCCGACCTCATTGCTGTCCCTCAGACATTCCTGGGCTGCTTGCTGGAGGTTTTTGATGAAGCAACTAACCTGGGGATGGAGGCACCTCCCGGGGAGGGGGGTGCTGAAGGCATCTGAGGAACCCAAGGGTGCTGAGGACACCGGGCCCCAGCTCCTCCCCAGGAACCTCCACTCCTTTATTTTTTCTAACACACCCAGCGCCCAGGCAGGTCCCCGAGGAGATGAGGCACGTCCTGGGGCCTGGGCAAGGTGTCACCTTCATGGGTGGGTCAAGGACTCAGAGGGCTGTGAGTGCCCAAGGCTCGAGGCTGAGCTCAGGGAGGCATTTCCTAGATTCTTTAACAGAGCCACCCCACCCCTCTAAGCCCCAGACAAAAGCAGGAGCCTGTGGCCATGTACAATCATATCTCTTCCTGCTTTCAAGGACAGCAGCTCCACCGACCTGGCCAGGCAGGACCCCAAGAAAACCATGGGAGGTCCCAAGCCATGTCAGCTTGTGAGCAGCCCCACCTGAGGGCAGATGCCCTTGGAGGAGGTGGGGAGGGAGGGGAAGGCAGGGTCCCCCAGAGAAGCCACAGCCACAAATCCCATCCCTTTAGCCAGGCAGGAGACACGAGGCAGCTGCAGCTCAGACTCGGAGCCACCTCTGGGGTCAGGGACACCTGCCAGGGGTTTCCTCTTCCTCCCTAGGAATCTGCCCAGGTGGGAGCATCCCTCACACCCAGGAGCAGGACACTGCCTGGCATGTCTGCTCAGGGCTCTCTGGGCACTGAGCTGGGCTCTCCTGCCAGCCCTGGCATCAAGCACAGACATCCAAAGCCAGCCTTACCCTGCTGGCTGCCTGTGTTCCTGCCATAGGGTGGGAAGGAAAACCATCCCAGGGAGCCCCAGAACGCCCCAGGGATGGGCTGGACCAGGAGCACAGGGCCACATTCCACCCAGCAGGTTGGGACAGGGAGTGGGGATGTGCCTGTGCTCTGGGAAGGCCGTGGATCTGGAGGATGGAGCCCTTACCTTGCGGTGGAGCAGCTGGGCCTGCGGGCCCCCGGTGCCCTCGATCTCATAGCGGACGCTGTTGAAGAGAGCTACTCCAAACTGCTCCTTGTAGCACCGGCAGAACTCACCCAGCACCTTCCCAGTCTTCTCTGCAACGGGACAGCAGAGCCACGTGAGGCACGGGATGGGTTTTGGGGTCTGAATCCCCTCAGAACCCACCAGACCCCTCCCTTAGCACCCTCCTGCCTGCTGGAACAGCCTTTGGTGCAGGGGCCACGGCAGAACCCGCTGCCTTCTGCCCTCCCTGTCCAGCCCAGGGCCTGACTCAGGGTCAGGATGATCTCTTTTTTTGGCCTTTCACATTAATTACACGGATTCCTCTCCCTGACAGGAAATTCCTGACATTGAGCTGATTCCGGAGGTGCCGAGGCTTCCTGTGCCTTGTGTAGCTCCTTGCCCTGCTCTGCTGGCTGAGACTGGGGGCAGCCCCCCAATCTTCAGCCCGAACATCACTCACACCCCCCTGACCCCACTGTGCCCCCAGAAGGGCCATCCCACAAAGGGCTCCCAGCTCATGGTGCAGCAGGGTTGGGATTAGGGTTGGGGTGAGGGGAAAGGCCAGCCTGAACTCCCCCACACTCACCCATGTGAGGCAGGGATCCCCACCAGAACCCCAAACTGCAGTCTGGGATGAGTCCAAGGTGCTGGGAGAGCCTGAGCTGCCAGGCTGCACCCCACTTCAGGAGAACCCTCCCATCCCACAGGCAGCCCCTTCCCCAGCAGCCCCTCGATCCAGGGGGTGGGGGCACATTGCAAACCCACCCCCAGCAGCAGGGATGGGGATTTTCCAGCCCCAGTGAGGCCAGAGAAGCCCCTTGGGTACCCTGACCCACCCAGCACCTTCCCCACCCCTGCTCCAGACCCCACATGGGGGTCCCACACCAAAACCCCATCCTGCAACATCCCAAGGCTGAAGAAACAACTCCCCTCGGAGCTGCTTTTGGCACACAGGGCCTCGACTTTGAACTCCCCAGTCAACTTTGCCCCAGAGCCTGTGAAAAATGAAGAATTTGAGTCTCCTCCAGCAATTTCTGACAGCTCAGGGTTCGCCAGAGCGCTGGCGATGGGCGCGGGGAGGACGGATCCTGGCTCTGCATCCCAGTGCTGGAGCCAGAGTGATGCTGGGGGCAGGAACCCAGACAAAATAGCCCCCACGCCGGCTCGGCACAGCCTGGCAGCAGCCAGAATCTCCAGCAGCAGCCAAAATCTCCTGCAGGAGCTAGCCCAGAGCTGTGCTGGCAGCCAAGGCAGCAGAAGGAGCAGCTTTGCTGCAGGGTGCTGCAAATCCCCATGGGATGAGCAGCTCCAGAGAAAAATGGTGCCCAAGGAGGGATAAACCCATCCCTGAGGAGATGCCAGCACTGCCAGCCACAGGAGCAAACTACAGACCAGCACCACGCTGTGCCAGGGCCGAAATTTAACAAATTTCAAACCCCCTGAAATTTAACAAATTCACAGCAAAGGATGAGACACCCCAGCTGATCCCAGCACAGCAATTCCTCAGCCTGGATTTTGGCCTGTTCTCCTGGCGTCCACGCAGCACCTCTGTTGCAATTCCTGTCTCCCAAGCTGTGTGATTTTGGCCAGGGCTCTGGGCAGCCATGCAGACAGCTGAGATTTAAAAGGATGTTTTGAGGTTTCATTTCCTTTCAGTCCATGGGAAAAAAGGAGCCCCCAGTCCCCGGGCAGGCGAGACGGCTTAGTCACTCATTCTTCCCTGATTAACAGCAGGGCCAATTAGGAGGGTTTAAGTAAATGGAAAAGCAAAAGTCAATTATTTGCAGAGGTTGGAACAAGACTTGCAGTCAAACATCCAAGGTGACTAAATCTCACCAGGCTCAGCAGGACTCTCCGGGGTGCTGAGGGGATGCTGGGGGCCACTGATGCTCCCTACCTGGTAGCCCGGGTGGCAAGCCCAGGGGAGCATGGGGGACATGAGGACATGAGCATGGGGACATCCCTCTGGGGATCAGGAGCAGAGGGCCAGTGGTGGGCTGTGCCTGAGCAGGGGGTGGGAAGCCCTGTCCTGACCCCTCACATCCGTAACACCCTTGCAGGGCTGATGTGTCACACTCAGGAACTGCCTCAGCCGCCCACTGACTCCTTCATCAGGCTGAGAAAAGCCTCCCCAAAGTGCAGGGGGCTGTGGAGAGCATTCCCTGCCAGCACAATGGAGCACTGAGGGCTACAGAGAGTATTCTGTGCTCCGGCTCCACAACCAAAGCCACCCATGAATGGCCATCGTTCCAGGAGCAACTTTGGCTGTGCATCCAGCCAAGAGCCAGGGGGTCTGGGGACAGGGGACACAGCCCCCTAGATTGTCACCTGTCCTCAGACCCCTCACCTGAGCCCCTGTGTCATGGCAAAGGAGGGAAGGGACCCCCGCAGCCAACACCACCCTGGGTGTGGGCTCAGACACCCACAAAGCATTTTGGCAAACAGGAGCAGGGCTGGGTGTCCCCAGCCAGCCACCCACGGCGCTTTCCCAATGCCCGTGTTTGCTCTGGGACCGCTCTGCTGCAGCACCCACACCCTCCCCCTGCCACCACCCCTTGTCCCTGTCACACCCAGCAGGGTGGCTGGGCTGGCACAGGCCCTGGCACGTCCCGCTGGCTCCTGGCTCCTGGCAGGGGGAGCCACGCTGGGGTTCCAAGAGCCCCGGCAGCACCAACGCCTGGCTCAGCAGGATCCCTGTGTCAGCACCTCTGGTGACAGAGCTCCTCTGTCCCCAGCCTCCAGCTGCCCTCCTGCCTCTACATGACTCAAATGCACGTGGTGGCTCCAGCAGGATGGAGATAAAGGGGCTGCACAACCGAGAGGGCTCTGGGCATCCAAACCCTGGGCAGGGCTGGATGTGGGGCTGGGCAGGATGCTGGCAGCAAGGACAGAGCTCAGGCAGGCCACAGCAGCTCCCAGACACACTCCAGCTCTCCCTGCGAGGTCCAAGGAGCCCCCACACCCTGCTGGCATCACCCACCCAGCCTGTGTTGTGGGCACAGCAGGGCAGGTGGCCCCTCAAGGACACAGGGACGGAGCAGGGCAGCACAGGTTTGTCCTTGTCCCAGGTGACACACAGAGACCACAGAGCCTGAGGCTCCTGTGGGTGAAACCAGCCAGGAGAGGAGGCTCCTCTCCTGCCCATTCCCCTGACAGGTCAGGCCACCAGAGCTGTCACTGAGCCCAGGGTGACAGGCAGGGCCAGGGCCAGGGCACAGCCCTGGAGCACTCGGTGCCCCAAGGGCAGGTGCAGCCCTCACGTGCTCAAAGGTCACAGCCCGGCCAGGGCAGCCCTGGCTGGGTCTTGGTCCCTCTGAGCCAGGGCAGGAGGTGGATTTTGCCTTCAGGAGTCCAAAGGCAAACTGTCCAAGCTGGTCCAGCAGCCTGGGCTGGCTGAATCCTGCCCTTGGAAGCATCTCCAGCACCGTAATCAGCCCCACACATGGAGTCATGGATTGGTCTGGGCAGGAAGAGACCTTAAATGTCATCTCCTTCCACCCCTGTCATGGCAGGGACACCTTCCACTGTCCCAGGCTGCTCCCAGCTCCAATGTCCATCCCTGGGACACTGCCAGGGATCCAGGGGCAGCCCCAGCTGCTCTGGGCACCCTGTGCCAGGGCCTGCCCACCCTGCCAGGGAACAATTCCTGCCCAATATCCCATCTAATCCTGGGAAAGCCATTCCCTGTGTCCTGTCCCCCCATCCCTTGTCCTCAGTCCCTCTCCAGCTCTCCTGGAGCCCCTTTAGGCCCTGCCAGGGGCTCTGAGCTCTCCCTGGAGCCTTCTCCTCCCCTGGTGAACACCCCCAGCTCTGCCAGCCTGGCTCCAGAGCAGAGGGGCTCTAGCCCTGGAGAATCTCTGTGGCCACCTCTGAGGGGACTCCAGCACAGCCAGCTCTGATCCCAACCTCCCATAAGAGCCAGCCGCAGCTCTGGCAGGTGAGGAAAAATCAATCCATGAGCTGCAGGACGATCACCTGGAGCCCAGCCCTGACCTTGCTCTTCCCTCCAGCTGCTGCCTTTGCTGCCTGCAGGTTGTTTCACCACAATGGGAAGAGCAGAGCTCCAGGAACCCATCCCTCAGCCCCAGGCTCACAGAGAGCTCTTCCAGCACCAGCGTGTGTCCGGAGCTCGTTTTGTTCATTGCCCTTGAGATCATGTGAAAATGGGAGTGCTGCTGGAAATAGCCCAGGCCAGGCAGCCCAGTCAGCAGATCCAGCCACAGGGAGGTCAGTCCTGCACAGGTTTGCTCCAGAATTTCCCTGTCCCTCCTCCCCCTCCTCATTCTTGTTCAGCTCAACACACCCAGGACCTACAGGGGTATCAGGGGATGCTGTGTGTCCCTGGTGGGACAGAGCCTGATGGGGACAGGGACGTGGCTCAGCCCAGGTGTGTCCCCAGGGCTCGCCCAGTGGGCAGCTGCTCCCAAAGGCAGTGGGACCAGAGCTCTGGGGATGAGGGGCTGCAGCAGCAGCACACCCATCAACAGGGAATCAGGGAATGCTTTGGGTTGGAAGGACCTTACAGCTCATCCAGTGCCACCCCAGCCACACCTTCCACTGTCCCAGGCTGCTCCCAGCCCCAATGTCCAGCCTGGCCTGGGACACTTCCAGGGATCCAGGGGCAGCCCCAGCTGCTCTGGGCACCCTGTGCCAGGGCCTGCCCACCCTCCCAGGGAACAATTTCTTCCCTGTATCTCACCTAATTTCCCTTCCTTCAGTTTGAAGCCATTCCCCCTTATCCTGTCACAATTCCTGATGAAATTCCCTCTCTGGCTTCCCTGCTGCCCCATCAGACACTGGAGGGGTCTGTGAGGTCTCCACAGGAGCTGCTCCTCTCCAGCATGCACACCCACACACACGTGTTCACACAGCCCCTCGGAGGGGCTGAAGGCCAGCAGCTGGTGAATCCCAGTGGGAACAATCATCTGCATCCTCCTCCAAGCCTACATCCTGTTTGGCACCCACAGTCCCCACATGGCCACTGCCCTTTCCATCTGTCCAGGGGGTGAGGTGCCTTTGGAATCCCAGCCCTCTGCAGAGGGCCCCTGGGATGATGTCGAATCATGGAATCATGGAATAAAAGATTGGTTTGGCTTGGAAGGGACCTCAGAGCTCACCCCATTCCAACCCTTGCCACAGGTACACCTTCCACTATTCCAGGAGTGGAGTGACAGCCGGGGCTGGAGCAGGGTACCCAAACCCCTGTGGATGCCACAGGGATGCCTCACCTCAGGCAGGGAATTTTCCTCTTGGTCCAGAAAAAATGAAGAAAAACAAAACGGCCAAACAGCTGACTGAAGAACCCTCAGGCTGGGGGGGCAGGGCCTGGCCTGGCTCCTTTGCCAGCCCTGTGGGACAGCCAGACTCAGGCCAGCTCCCCCTGGCCCCATGCAGTGTCCCATGTCACCCTGCCAGCTCAGCCAGGGGCTGATGACAGGGGTGTGCCTGCAGGGCAGTGCAGACACGGGGGGACACATCCTCACAGCCCTTTGCTGGGGCTCCCTACCCTGGTGACAGTCCCTCTGTGCCAAGGTGGTGACCCAGGACATGGTGGGACACTGACCCAAGGGCAGCGAGTGCTGGCCCTGGCCAGTTTGTCAAAGCTGCTGGGGGAGGAGTTAATTACTAATTTAGCCCGTAAATGATTAGTGAGTGTGTGCCAGTGAGTGGCACTGACAGGGACAAGCAGCTCGGTGGCATTGACAGGGACAGCAATGGCCTGGATGGTTCTTCCAACAAGGCAAACATCAGCAGGGTAGCTGATGCTCCTGGTTGTCCCCAGATCCCCCCTCTCAGTGGGGCTGCTCCTGCCAGCCCTCTCTGCTGCCCGGTCCAGGCACACCCAGGGGGTGTTCCCAATGTCCCTTGGCCATCCCCCTGTGTCCCAAATCCTGGCATTATGCAGACAGGGTGTGTGAGGATCCCCCTGAGGGCACTGCAAGGAGAGGATGAGGTACACACATGGATGGGGGACATAGGATGCCATGGATGAGGTGCCCAGGGCACCCCACAAGCCCTGAGCAGCACCTGGACATGAGGACCCATGGCCATGGGCTGTCCTGGCTCATCCCTGGCTCATCTCAGCAGGAATTTGGGAAAGACTGGCAGCAGGAGATGGCTGCAGGCAGGCTGAGCAGTAGCAATGCAGTGACAGCCAGCACAAGGGACAGTGCCACCGTCCATGGGGCACAGGAATCCTGCAGAGCCAACGGGTGCACCCAAAGGGTTAAGCCCCAGCCGGCAGTTTAGGGTTTCGGGAATTTGAATGTGAGCTCATTTCCACCCAGAAACACAAACTCCTTCATATGGGCCTGACTCAGCACCGCTGAGCATCCAGAGGAGGTGCCAGCTCTGGGGGAGCTGGGCACCAGTTCCTCACCCGGGGGCACTGGGACAGAGAAGGGGCTGGAGGAGGCTTTGTCACAGCAAAACCCAGGGGCTGACCCAGCAGCTCTCCCTATTTCCCCCTCTCATACAAACCAGGAGAAAGTGGGGAGAGCAAAATCTGGGAGTTTCCCCTCTGACCTTCTGGAAGCCAAATGCACCCTTCACACAAAGGCACCCAAAGCCCCCCGGGGTGTTCCTGCTCTGGGCTGTTCTCAGGATGGGGAATCAGCTGAACTGGAGCAGGTGGGCAGCAGAGGCTGCTCTGATGCCAGGCACTGCTCAGCACCAGGGATCTGGCAGGACAGGGACGCTGCCAGGCTCCAGCACCACTCCAAAACCCATCGGGAATATTTTCAGCATTGAAAATATCACCCGAAACCAGCTCAGAAGGGCGGTGGGGGTGGACAAGGGAGCACATCGTGCCTCCCTCGGGCAGCAGCTCGGGAGCAGCCGGCTGCCCTGTGACTCAGCCGCGGTGGGAAGGGTGGGCTGAGCGGCAGGAAGGGATGAGGCAGCGGAGCCTCGCCGGAGAAACCAGCTGGGGCCAGGCCTGAACCGGTTCATCGTCTCTCGCCGTGCCGGTGCCGTGCCGGGCTCTGCCCCCGGATGAGTCAGACGCGCCCGCGGTGCCAGCGCAGGGCTGGGGCACCCGCCGGGGACACGGCTCTCCCGGAGGTGCCCCTGTCCCCAGCTCCCTGCGGTGTCCCCCCGCCGGCTGACACCCCGGGGGTGCTCCCAGGGCTCTGTGCCCGCCCTGGAGCTCCCTCCCAGCCCAGCTCCCAGCTCCTCGCCCTGCTTGCACAACGCCGCTGCCCTCCCAGCCCGATCCGACCTGCCGGGACACAGCCGTGCTCCCGTGGCTCTGCCAAGCTCTGGAGCCAACCTCGGGATCCACGGGGCTGTAAAGGAAGCAGCACATTCCGCAGCAGCTCCTCAACCTCTGAGCAGCTGGAAAACACTGAAAAAAACACTCTCAGGCAAGCTTTGGACACCTGCTGCTGCTCCTTTGGACACTGCTGTTCGTGCTCCCCAGTCCCAGCCGTGGTTCAGCCCCCTGCACCAGCCCTGTCCCGTGGCTCAGGGTCACATCCAGCCCTGCAGGGCAGGGATTAGTGGCCAGCTACGTGCCGGAGGGTGTTTTCCTGTGGCGTGGATGCCGGTGTCCTGCTGCTTCCTGGGAACAAGGCAGTGCGGGGCTGCTGCGTGCGAGGAATGTGCCTGTGAATAACAAACAGCAGCGGGGCCTTCCTGCGGCTCTCGGGGCTGCACTGAGATCCCTGCCCTGAGCCTGCCTGCCCCAACAGCCTCCAAGGGACTGGGGAGGAGGAGATCCCTGCCTCCATCCAATCTGCAAGCCCTCTTTCCCCTTGGAGCAGCCTTTGGGACAATGCACCAAAGCCATGGGGCACAGGTGCCCTCACAGCTGGGTTAAAGCCACCAGCACCACCGGGACACCTGACAGCAGGCACAGGGACCAGGTTCAAGCCACCAGCAGAGGTGATTGCACTCCAAGGACTGTCAGGATCTGTCCCATGGACAGGCAGGTGGCTGTGGTAGGATGGAGCATCCCTGTAGGGAGGCTTGGCTCAAGCTGAACACCAAGCCCAAACCCTGAGCTAGACCAGCACCCACTGCCCTCATCCTGGCTGCAGCCACATCACCCCACACATCCCTTGTCCCCCTGGGTGCCACCAGCACCCGGGCAGGGTGGAGAAGAGCTGCCACCCCTCTGGCTCTCCCCACAGCAGGGTGGGACCCAGCACCACCCCTGGCCAGATAAGGCCCGGCTCATCCCCCAGCACCGGCCGGGCAGCATTGCATCCCTCAGGAATGGCGCAATCCTGCCGTGCCGAGCCGGGGTGTGCACAGGCATCCACAGCCTCCAGCACTGCGAGGTCCCCACGGCAAAGGGGACAGAGCAAATTTGGGCATCTCCAGTGCTGGGGGCAGCTGGGGGTGGACGAGCCTTGCTCCAGGATCAGCAGCTGCTTCCCTTGGGTCCCCTCATGCCCAGCCTTAGGGAGAGGAGCTGAACCTGGCACATTGTCCCTGTGCCCAGCTTGACAGTGCCAGGGGGAAATCCAATCCAGCCCCAGGGGAGGAGACCTAACAAAGATTTTTATGTGTGTCTTATAAAAACAACCCAACCAAGATGGGTTTGAAAAAACCAGACCTGAACTTGTCCTGGAGCCTGTCCTGGAGCTCCCTCCCCTGCTGCTGGGGAGGGTCCTGTGTCCAGCCCCTCTGTACCCATCCCACAGGATGCTGAGGGGGTCTGGGAGCTGGCTCACCCCAGCTTTGGGCACATCCCTTCATGCAGGAAAACTTCTCAAGGGGCTGAGCAGAGCTAGCAGAAGGAGAAAGGAAGCCAGGGCAAGTGTCCTGTGCCCCAGTCGCCTGGGAGATGGGCGAGATCCTGCTCTGGGCCCTCTGTCACCTCCAGGGCAGTGTCCCATCCATCCTGCTGTGTGGGAATGTTCCAGCCGGGGACTCCCCTAGTGGAGAGGTCCGAGCTCCCAAGAGGAATTCCCAGAGAGATCCCTGCCAGGGAAGGGCAGAAGGTGACAAAGAAGGGCATGAGGGCATGGCAAAGGGCAAGGAGGCATGGAGAAGGGCACTGTGCTCTACCAGAGCTGGGACCTGTGTCAAATGTCACTGCTCTATCCCTTTGAAAAGGGGGAAAAGGTGGAGTTTTATTCCTTCCTCCCCCGCTGGTCCAAGCGACTGGGAGGAAGCAAAGAACTGCTCTGCTCTGCCCCTTCCTCCCGTCCTGGCCTCAGCACTGGGCTCTCCATGGAGCCACTGCAGGCACATCCAGGCATGGGACAAGGCTCCAAGGCCAGCCAGGGGCTGGGGAGGGAGCACAGCTCCTTCTTGGGGACCTCCCCGGATGAGCTCTGGGGGCTGTAGCCCCAGGATGAGGTGACATCCCCCACAAACTGGCTGATGGGAGCAAAGCTGGGTCCTGCAGGGGCAGAACAGGTTCGGGAGAGCTGGTCCTCACCTGCCTTCACACCTTGCCCCATCAAGTGCCCATGGACAAATATCCCTGGGTTCCTCCAGCCCTGCTTCCTGCTGGAAAGCTCAGAGACACAGGAGTGCCAGCAGGGTGGGCTGGAGCTGACAGGGGCTGTGCCAAGAGGCACCGAGCCCCTCGGAGCTCTGAGCCAGCCTCTGCAGTGCTGTGAGGAGGAGGGGAGGAAAAGGCTCGGGAAATCCCAGCTCCTGGCCGCATTCCTGCAATGGGTTTTGGGGTGTCTGATACTGCTGTGGAGGTGTCCTGGACTGGGGGTGCTTTTCTCTCCCTGGGCTGGCCCAAGGAGAGCTCTGAGCTGCCATGCTGGCTCTGTTCCTCCTGTCCCAGTGCTGCTGCTGCCAGGCAGAGCAGGGATCCCCTCCCTGCATGCCCCAGCTCGTTCCAGCCGAGGCCTCTGGCTAAACCCATGCTGGGGGAGGCAGGGGAAGCCCCCCCCGAGGGAAGGCAGGCTGTACCCCGGGGCTGAGCACGGCACGGCCGGGAGGGCTCCCATGGCCCTCCCACATGCGGAGGCCACCAGAACCGTGTCCCCTGCCCCAACACGCTGGCTCGGAGCAATCCCCGTGCCCCGACACGACGGCTGCAGGTAAAGCCCCAGCTTGCCAGAACCAGCCCTCGCCGCTGGCAGGGAGCCCTGACATGCCAGGGGAGTTATTTATTTGGCGATGAAAGACACATTTCGTTGGGAGAAACCACTGCACGGCTGCAGCGCTGAGCCTGCAGAGCCTCCCTGCACGGCTCCCCCCGGGCAGGGTGAGGGCTCCAGCACCAAGAACAACCCCAGAGCCCGGCAGCCTCCACCTCCCACACCGGCTGGAGCTGTGGCAGAGGCTGGGAAATGAGTGTCACGCTTAGGGAAGCCACAGAGAACCTCCTCCCGCTGCCAGCAGCCTGGGGCACACCACAGCCTGATGCCCTTCTACCCAGTGACATCCTGATTTCCCAGGACACCCCATCCCTGACACTCTCGTGTGCCCAGGTGATGGTGCATCCTTGCACAAGGAGAACGAGCCAGTCCCTGCTCCAGCCCACACAGCAGCTTGGAAGCAACTCCCAACCACATCTGGGAGGAAGAGGAGGAGGAGGAGGAGGAGGGCAGCCGAAGGGTGTTGACAAGCAAACCAGATGACTCAGGCATGAAGATGTCCAAACCAGGGTGGCAGGAGGAAGCACCGGTCAGAGAGGCCCTGGAGAACGGAATGCAGGGGCTGCCAGCAGCTGTGGATCACATGTGGCTGCCCTGGCAGCCCCAGCATCCCCAGTGCTGACAGGGAGCTGCCTCTGTGACTGCCTGGAGCCCTCCAGCCCCACCAGTGGTAGGAAAGACCCTGGTCCTGAGCCACCCAAGGCACATGTGTGTGACTAGTGACTTCTGGGACACATTGGTGTGAGCCTCACACAGCCATCGAATGAAACAGGGCATGGCACCTCCACAGCCTGGGCATTGTGGGCATGGCAGGGCTTTTCCCACCTCCCTCCTGCCTTTAGCCCAATCCTAGGAGGGGCCCAGGTCTGGGCCAGGCTCTCCCCAGCAACTCTGCTGGTCTAAGGGGCTGCAGCCTCAGGAAGCACTGCCGAGCCCAAAGAGCTGCTGTCCCTCCAGCAACCAGGGGCCATCGTGGCCTGGGCAGCAAATCCAAACCCCCCAAATTTGGGAGGACAACTGGGAAAAGCTGCTTGAAGAAGGGCTGGATCCCTCCTGGGGCAGCAGCAGCAGAGAACAGGCCGAGCTAGGCAGGAAAACCCGGAGTTTTCCCCGCCACGTTGCTTTGCATGCCTGACAGCAAGTTGTGCCTTGCCTGTTGGGTTCCAGCCCCTCCCAGCTCCAGGGGCTCCTCAGCCAGCCAGGAGCCCTGGCAGGAGCAGAGAGGTGCTCCAGGAACCCAGTTTGCCCCAGTCTCTCCCAAGGAGGTGTCCCAGTACAGGTGTGTGTCCCCTACTCACCCCAGCATGGCACGGGACACGTCCCAGCCCAGTCTCCATAATCCTATTCCACAGGAATCTTTTTTTCCTCATGAAATCTGTTTCCCATGAAAACTTTTTCCCATGAAAAGCCCTCTGCAGTCCCCAAGCATGGGTTGAATCCCACACTGGGGTAACAGCTCAGTCCCTGCCAGGGTGCAACCATCCAGCCTGGCCTTGCAAACACTCAATCCCTGACCCAGCAGAGACAGATTCCTACACAGGAAACCCAGCCAGGCTTCTCCTTGTTATTCTTCAGGATTAGGATCACAGGGGCTTGCACAGGGAGCTATCTCTGCACAGACAACCAGCAAGTTACAGAGAAATTCGGCATGTGCTTTGGATCCAAACACACCACAGGCAGCCCCGACCCGGTGCAGCCTCGCGGATCAGCCGGGCTGAGCTTTAACTAATGCAAGTTGAAAACCCCGGAGCGAGTTCCAAGCTCTCCTTCAAAGCTCAGAAACCTGCTGGCGTCCTGCTGAGCCGCATACCACGTAAGCATTCCTGCCAGGATGGGGCCTGGCAGGGCGGATGGGCTGCACGGCGAGACACCGCGTCCCTGTGCCAGCCCCACGGCAGCTCCAGCGCTGCTCCGCCGGCAGCAGCTTTTCCCCCAGAGCCCTTGGGGACAAAAGGGCTTCAGAGCCACTCCCGTGGCTTTATGGCCGCGACAGAGGAATGATACGGTGGAGTCAGCTCCAAAACATCGGCGCTCCCCAGCCCTTGAGCTGCCGGCGGGACGCACAAGGTCCAGCACGAAGCCACCCTCGGCTGTGACACTCGCCCAGGTGCGGCTTCGCTGGTGCGGGGGTGGCTTCACCCGCTGGAGACGAGGTTTTGCCAGCCTGGGGAGCTGAAACCAACGCCGGGGCACGGAAGGGCTCGGAGGTCACGTCCTGCCCGCTCAGAAGCCTCGGGGAGCCAAGCGCCCGCATCACGAGTGACGCAAAGTGCCTTGGGGGAGCCCAGCACCGCGACAGAGGGGTGACCCCACTTACAGGGGTCAGGCGAGTCACCACAGACCCCAATTAGCAGCCCTGAGCCCCCCAGCCACGGCTTCCCACGATCCGTGCCTGTGCAGAGCCGTAACCCCGCGGCTCCCAGGCAGCTCTGGCCAGACATCCCGAGCCAGGGGCGAGGCGCTGCCGCCCGGGACAGACGGGCTCTCAATGACCGCATTGTCACCCCTGCCCGTCCCACGGCGCTGGCGGGGACCGCTGTGTCCTGCCTGGAGGCAGCCAGGGGTGCAGCCAGTGCTTCCCTCCTCCCCAGAACCTTTGAGGAGGGGGTTCCTAAGGATCTCCCAGCACTGTAAAGGGAGGTGAGAGTCATCTGCCAACCAGCGCCTGCAATCCCCGTGCTGACAGCGGTGTCCCTGCGCTGCACCCGGCTTCCAGCATCCCCCAACTCCCCTCTCCCCTCCCAACAGCCCGAAGGGTCCCCGAACCCCGCCGCCAACACAAACACCCCCGGCACAACCCAGCCTTTCATTTGGGAGGCACACGGGCACCTCGGGTAAGCCCCCCCGCCCTTGCCCCCGAGCCGTGCCGAAGCAAAAACCACGGGGAAACTAAAAACTAAAAAGTTTAAAGAGCGAGAGAGAGAGGCGAGAAGCTGGCGCGGGGGTCGCGGGAAGACTGAGCGGGGGTTCCCAAAAGGATTGAAGGAGAGCTGGGGAGATGCTGGCGGGGATGAGCGGAGCGGGGGCGCGCCGGGGGCTCACCCGCGATGTGCTGGCGGCGACCCTCGTCCAGGTGCGCGGAGACCACGTCTCCCATGGCGAGCGGAGCCGGGCCGGGCCGGGCGGCGGGAGGAGCGGCAGGAGGAGGAGGGAAGAAGGAGAAGGAGGAGGAGAAGGAGGAGGAGGAGGAGGAGGAGGAGAAGGAGGAAGGCAGCGCTCGGGGCGGCCCGGCAGCGCGGCGCCCCACAGCCCCCCCCGGCCACTCCTCCCGCACCGCCCCGCGTCCCGCCCGCCGCCCCCGGCCTCGGGGAGACGCTGCGAGTGTCCCCCCCCCCTGGGTAATTAGCCGTGCTAATTGCCGGCGGGGGATGGGCAGGATGGAGAGGGGGCTGTGCCCCGTGTTCCCCCCCGCAGTCCCACCGGGAAAACCGGCTCCGTGCTGGCACCGCGCTGCTCCAGCGCCCGCATTGCAACACCGCGCTCCGTCCTACCTGCGCCCACGCCCCGCAGCCGCCAGCCGTGACCTTGGTGCCAAACGGGACAGCGGGCGTGGGAGCTGGCGGGCAGCGGGCACAGCCAGGGGGCCCCTCGCCCTCCCCGGCCCGTGGGAGAACGGGATGGGAACGCTTGAGTTGATTTAAAACCGCCCCAGCCACAGGTTTTGGACCAGGAGTGTCGCGGGATGCGGGCTGGCATCTCCCGGGTGAGCCGGGGAGCAGGAGGGCACACTCAGAGTGGGGACACTCGAACCGGGAATGTGCCAGAGACCCCGCAAAGTCCCCTCGGACCCAGCCGGGGTGGAAGCAGCTGGAGCCGCGGAGCTGGAGGAAGCGCTGGAAAGCTCCTCCTTCCTTTCGCTGTGGCTGCGGCTCCTTCCCCGAGCGCAACAGGCGGAAACAGCCCTCGCCGGATCCCGCGGCGCTGCCTGGGCACGATCCATGGGGAGGAAAGGCCTCGCCGCCGTCATTCCCAGAGCCTGGGCACCGCCAGCAGCTCGGGGTGTGACCGAGGGAGGAAGAGGAGGAGGAAGGAGGGCATGCTGGCGTGACCACAGAAAGTTCAAGCTGTTCCCAGCTGCAGGGCGGCTCCGGGGAGTCGCTGCCGAGGTGGATGAACGCCTTGGGATCCCTTTGGGTCCCTGGATGCTTCCAGACCTCGGGAAGCTGGGGCTGGGCCGGGAGATGCTCGGCTCAGCTGCTTGGCTCGGTGTGGGGCAGCCAGCGTGGAAACGGCTCCAGGAGGCTTTTCCTGGGCTGGACTTGTTTACCCGGGAGCGGCGGGAGGGAGGGTTGGAAGTGGCCAGGCTTGGGAGCGAGGCATCCTGTTTATCCTCCTGAAATAGCTGCCCTTGGCCGCCGCGGGGCTGGGCAGGGGGCGGCAGGATGCGCACAGCCCTCCCCGCCCGCTGCCACCACCAGCCCTGCCCCTCAGCGGTGTCACCCCCCCCCGGGGGACAGCAGCGGGTCCTGCCCCCTCGCCGTGCCAGGGGGATGCCACCCTGGAGCCAGGAATCCTCCTTTGGGGCAGGGACGCAGGGAGGGATGCGGGTGCGCCCGTGCCAAGCTCTGCCGCAGCCGAGCACTCCCCAAGTGGCCAAAAAACATCAGGACATCAAGTGACACCCAGATGTCACTTGCATTTGTCCCAGCACCCTCTCCCACCTCTATCCCCACAGTGCATCAGCCTTTTCCATCCTAACACTGTTCTCACCCCTCACTGTTCTCATTTCAATGGGAAAATCATTCCAAAGCTGGAATATTTCCGGTTTTTTTTCCCTGGGATGCCCCATAAGAAGCTTTTACCCTTAGCATGGGGCTCGTTTGCAGTGTGTTTGCCTGGCCAAAATGCTACAGATATCAAGGGATTCTCGTGGGAAATTTATCGGCAGCAAAATCTCATTTCCAATAGAAAATCATTCCACTGGAGGCTTTTAAACATTTTTTTTTCCCTTTTTCCCCAGTGCTGATCCCCAAGGAGTCTGGCTGTGAATTAATTTTAAATTCTGTCTTAGTGGGGTGATGGTACTTAAGAGGCAATGAAAATGCATCCACCCCTTCAAATTGAAAATAAATGGGAATATCCATCCATGTAAATAACTTCATTATTAGAAAGCAAGCTTCATCCCTTCCAAAAAAGCAATGTATGGAGTATGATTTAGGCAGTGCACACACAGTGCTGCTAAATAAACCAAGTAAGTGGTTTAAAAGCCTTATTTTTGCAAAATTAATCCAAACAAGTACCAGAGCACTGAGTCATCAGTGCCTCTTTTGCCCACTGGCGTGTTTCTTAAATAAAAAATCAAAACCTGAATGAAGAGGTAAAAAATAGGCAGCATTGATATTGTTGATTTGCAAACAGGAAGGGGATGTTTGTGGCACACAGAAATAGTATGTCATCAGAGCCTGGAGGTTGTCACACAGACACACAGGCTGCTTTTGGGGCTCCAAAAACCACCTGAGCACAGGCACGATGTCCTGGTGCTGTCAGACAGTGCCACGTGGTGACACAGCAGTGAGATTTTGGCACAGGCTGGCTGGTGGCAGACAGGCTGAGCTGCTAAAACTTGGGACAGGAACGTAAAGAAGATGTTGGAAGGGTTTGATTGTGACTGGAGATATTTGGAAGTTCAAAACTCAGCAGCTGAGCACAGGTGGGTTTATTCCAACATGGTCACGTGCAGAGGGCGTTGTCCCCAGCGTGCTCCTGGTCAGGGTTTCCTTCATCCCCACTGCCCCAGTGGTGCCTGAGGAGGATGGGGATGGGAATGGTTTGTCCTTCCTCTCCAGCACATTTTGGTTTATTCCCACATGGCCACATGCAGAGGGCATTGTCCCCATGCTCCTGGTCAGAATTTCCTCCATCCCTGCAACCCTGGTGGATGCCTGAGGAGGATGAGGATGAGGATGAGGATGGGAATGGGGATGGAGATGAGGATGGGATTGGGGATGGGGATGGGGATGAGGATGAGGATGAGGATGAGGATGGGGATGAGGATGGGGATGGGGATGAGGATGAGGATGGGGATGAGGATGAGGATGAGGATAAGGATGAGGATGAGGATGAGGATGAGGATGGGAAAGGCATTTGTCCTTCCTCTCCAGTTTCAGTTTCTGGGAGCCCAGCCCAGCTCAGGCACAGAGCCTGTCCTGCTGAGCACAGGGGTTGCAGACACAGCCCTCCTGCTTCCCCTTCTGGCTCCATCCTTCCCGGGGATGTCTTTAAATCCATTCCCCTTTGCAGGCTCAGCTCCCAACTCCCTGCTCTCCTTCCCTGCATCCCTCTGCAAAGGCTCTGGGTAAATCCAGGTAAAGCCCCTGGATTCAGTTCCAGCAGCACAAGTGATGCTCAAATGGCTTTGTCACACCCTGTCCTGTGCCTGTCCCCTGTGCTGGGGCTCTGAGGAACCCAGCACAGACATGAGCTGTCCTATCAGAGACTGTGCAGTGTTGGAGTTCTACAGAATTGCAGCCTGATAAAGTCTAATCATGCCAGCTAATTACATCTCACTGAACAGATGGAAATAATGCTTATCTGACTAGAGCTGCCCAAATTATCTATCCCAGCTTGGAAATGAAGGATTTCCCTGTGAATACAGCCGAGGAGAATAAACACTCTCCTCAGTGGTTTTGGGCAGCTCCTGGGATGGTGGAGATGGCCACACAAGGTGAGATAGTTCCCAAATTATGAAAGCCTTCAAAGCCTTCAGTGTGTTAGTCCATCAAGATGAGCAAAGTGTTCAGTACCTGTCCTTTACCCTCCCAGGACTTCTCTTGGATGATCCTGATGCCACAATCCACGGCCATGACTAAGCTTTTAAAAAAAACAAGTCGATTATTATTATCACAGCAGTCAAACCAAGCCTGACAGGGGCTGTGTGCTCAGCTCCTCCTGCCCCTCAGCTGATCCCCCTGGATCCGGAGCCTGTGGGGAGGATCATCCCACCTTGCTCCCGTTGGATTTGCCACGAGGTCATTGCCTCGGTGTAAAACCTGACCTCTCAGCAGCAGAGGTGGTGGATACACCTGCAGAGCGCCCAGAACAGGCTGTTCCCGATCACTCCCCACCTCCAGAATCCTGCTGAATTCCTGCAGCCACTGAACGCTGCAGGACAAAGCTTCCAGCCCAGTAAATCTTTATTTTCCTCTCACCGACACCAGGAGCAATCAGTGGAGTTTTCCTTCCACTCCCAATGACCCTGGCATAAGGATCTATTTCCACCTCACCAGATCACCGGGAAACCCGATCGCGGCGGGGTGGGGAGAGCCGGGGGGGGTACGAGGGCAGGAGATACAGCCAAGGGAGGTCGGGGTGTCCCTCGCAGCTGGGTTCAGGTCCCCATCCACAGGGTGGGGGGTGGAAACCCATGTGGGGTCACCTCTAAAGGCCTTGGAGGTGCCTAGGACGTGTCCTTGATAGGGGACCCGCTGTGCCCTGGGGTCTGAGCCAGCCCAGGATGGGCAGGAGGGAGAATCGCCCGGTAGAGAAGGGGTGAAGGTGCCCTCCAGCGCCGGGGGCTGCTCGCCTTCCCCAGAACTGCTCTCGGTGCAATTAACAGCAGCGTAATTGCAGCAATAAAACTTTCCAGCGCTGATAAAGGCGAGGACAGCTCTGCCCAGCCCCGCGAGCAGCGATGCCGTGCCCGTGAGCTGCTGCACCCTCCATCCCTCTGCTGACTCCAGCGCTGCGCTCCCAGATAACAGCGTGATTAAACAGTGCTGAATCAGGCCTGCCTCGACCGGCTTCTGCTGAATCAGGGGTGAATCCATCAGCTCCGGCCCGGGCATGGAGCTCTGAGCAGGATCCATCAGCTCCGGCCCGGGCACGGAGCTCTGAGCAGCGGGATGACACTCTGGGGATCCGCAAAGCTTCCAAGCCGGTGCACACGAGGCTGTGACAGGCAGCATGGGGGGGTGGGTGTTGGGGTGTCACCCCATCCTCACCCCCGGTAGGTGAGCACACATCACTCACCAGCGCCCCAGGGCAGGGAGGGACCTGTGGGACCGAGGGAGCGCAGCCGGCGGAGAGGAGGGCACGGGAGGAGGAGGAGGAGGAGGAGGAGGAGGAGGGGGAGGCTCCTGCGGACCATCATTCCCCTCTGCTGGTCGGCGCTGGGATAACTGATGGCCGCCAGCCACCGGTTGGCAGGGAGCCGGGATCGGCTCGGTGCAGCCTGCGGAGGGTGCGACACACTGGCGACATTGGCATCGGCGTGGCACCGGCGTGGGACGGGGCGTGGGGTGCGGGCAGCAGCGTGGGCACAGGGTATGGGCACGGGGACAGGCGCCGGCATGGCACGGGACATGGGACATAGGACGTGGGACATGGGACATGGGATATGAGACATAGGACATGGGGCATGGGGCATGGGACAGGCACTGGCACAGGCAGGACAGCCTGGGCACTGGGATGAGCACAGGGAATGGGCATGGGCACCGGCATGGCATGGATGTGGCCCTGGCTCTGTTCCTTGCTGTGGGGTATTGGGAAGAGTGGTTTTCTGCCCCACTTCCAAACTCTGAGCAGGTGCAGGGGCTGCTGCTGGGTCACAGCTCTGTTGTTTGCACAGGGAAAGGAAAAAATTCCATGTTTGAGCAGTGCTGAACAGCTGGAAACGGGGAAAACCCAAAGCACCCAGGCAGGGGCTGCTCAGCCACCAGCCCTCACTGTCCCCAACACAAACACCGGACCCTTGGAAATGATTAACCCCGGGCAGCTGCACCCCAGGCAGCTCATGGGGACACAAACAAAGGGTGACACTGTGCCCTTGCTGTCCCTACAAGCACATTCCCCTGGGACACGTTCCCAGCCCCGGGCCAGGCATTTAACAGGCAGCATTGCCTCTGCCTACACTCAAGGGGAGGTGGAAGTGCCCTCCCCATCCCACATCTCCCGACCACGGATGCATTCTCCAGCGGATACTGAAGACTGTCACACCCTCCCACAGTGCCCTGAAATCCCAGATGTTCCAGGGGAGCTCCCAGGGAAGATGGTCAGCAGATCAGGGAACCCCCTGCAGCCTGGTCCAGCTCTCCTGCAGCTCCCTACACCCGCTGGGACTTTTCCTAGAGACAAGAGATGCTCGGCCTCCTTGGGAAGATTGACAGGGAGATGGAGGAGCAGCATAAATACCTCGCTCCTAAATAGCCTGCTGGTATTTATAGCCTCCGCCTGGCACCGAGTCCGGTGCCTCTGACGAACTCAGCTCCGGATTATTTTTAAGGAAGCATCGAGGAGAGCAGGAGAGCGAAGGATTGGGATTGGCGGCTGCCTGACCTGGGGCTGCTGGAGCTGGTTGGAGCACAGACCTTTGTCACTCTGCTGTCCCTCCGGGCGCTCCTTTGCTGTCCTGTGTCCCCAGGCACCCCGTGACAGGATGAGCCTCTCTATGGCCGTACATACAGACATGTAAATACCTCCATGTACACACACCTGCGGGCACAGCCTGCCTCTGGATCGCTGCCATTTGCTCGGGCTCTGTGCTAGCACCACACCACTCCTCACCCTTTCCCGTTTTGCCCCCTTCAAACGCAGCCGAGGCTCAGAAGAGGAAGCACAGAAGCACCCAAATCCCCTGGGCACAGCCCTGGGAGTCAGCCACAGAGTCTGGCGGCTCTGGCAGCCAGCTTGGAGAGAAAGGTTACTGGGTGCGGGGTGAACACACCCACTTTGCCCCCAGATTTACAGCCCTGCTGTGCCCAGCGTGGAGGGGCAGCTGTGGGGTGACTGATCCCCTCTGTATGTGTGTGATGACATTTTACCGGGAAATAAACCTGATTCACCCCAGGGACCCCTCCCCACTACAGCCCTGGGGTGGGAGGGGCAGGTTCCCTCCAGCCCCACCATGGGGTGGGGGGCAAGAGCTGAGCCCTGGGGGGCAGGGAGGGCGGATACTGGGTGGGGGGGGGGGGGTGGGGGGCAAAGGAGATGCCAGAGGTGTGTGTGATGCTGGGTGTGGGGGTGATTTCGGATGTGGGGGGGTTGCTGGTGGTGTGTCTGTGTTCATTCCGGTTGCAGGGGCGTGCCGAGGGTGTGTGTGTGTGTCCGTGTGTCTGTGTCAGTGTCCGAGGGTGACGCTGTGTGTGGGGTTTCTGTGTGTGTATCCGTGGGTAACTCCAGTTGCAGAGGGTCCATTCATGTCCCCCTGTCCGTGTGTCCCCCTATCTGTGTGTGTCCCCCGTCTGTGTGTCCCCGTGTCCGTGTGTCCCCCTGTCTGTGTGTCCTCCTGTCCGTTTGTGTCCCCTTATCCGTGTCCCCCTGTCCATCCGTGTGTCCCCCTGTCCATGTGTCCCCCTCGTCCATTCATGTCCCCATCTCCGTGTCCCCCGTCCATGTGTCCCCCTGTCCATGTGTCCCCTGTCCATGTGTCCCCCTGTCCATTCATGTC
>CM031872.1:8428613-8507303 GCA_018697195.1 Certhia americana
CCTGTCCATGTGTCCCCTGTCCATGTGTCCCCCTGTCCATTCATGTCCCCATCTCCGTGTCCCCCCGTGTCCGTCCGTGTGTTCCCCGTGTCCGTGCGTTCCTCGTGTCCATGTGTCCATGTGTCCATGCATGTCCCACTCTCCGTGTCCCCGTGTCCATGTGTCCCCCTGTCCATGTGTCCTCCTGTCCATTCATGTCCCCCTTCTCCGTGTCCCCCTCTCCGTGTCCCCCTCTCCGTGTCCCCCTCTCCGTGTCCCCCTGTCCGTCCGTGTCCCCGCGTCCGCGGTTGCCGCCGCTGCAGTACCGTGTCCCGCCTGCCAGGGGGCGCTGGCGGCGGTCGCTGCAGCGCGGGGCGTGGCGCTGTCTGGGCGTGTCCTGGGCGTGTCCGATGACGTATCGGCCCAAGCCCCCCCCCCGGTCAGCTGACCGCCCCCCCCCCCCCCCCCCGCCCCCCCCCCCCCCCCCCCCCCGCCCTCCTCCCTTTCCCTCCGCCCTCCGCATCCCTGCGCCGACACCCGCAGCCTCGCCGGGCCGTGTGCGCCTCTGGGTGCCCCCCTAGACCCCCCCGGCCGCAGCAGACATGGCCCCCATCGGACTCAAGGCTGTGGTGGGAGAGAGTAAGATCCGCGCCCCCCCCGCGGGGCTGGGGCTGGGGGGCAGCGGCGGGGGCCGGGGTACCGGGGGTACCGGGGGTACCGGGGGTACCGGGGGGATGCTGCGGATGCGCAGTCCGGACCGGCGGGGGGCACACGGCGACACGGGACACCCCCGTGGGGACAGGCTGGCGATGTGGGCTGGGGGGGCTCGGAGGGGCTGTCACCTTCCGGGCTGTATTTGTTGAATTTTTACCACTGCTGGGGGGTTTCTGCAGTGCTGGGGGAAGGGTGGGGGGGCACTGGTGACGGGGCGGCGGTGGAAAAGCGGGGGGGGGGGACACACAAGGAATCCAGGGACGCTGGAACTCCCCTCGGTTTGATCCCCCCCCCCTCGATCCCCGTGGCCCCCAATGTCGCAAAGGACCGAGGGGTCTCCTCCCCACGGCAGGCTGAGCCCCGAGGGGGGCACAGAGGGGTGCAGAGCCCCCCAAACCCTCCCCCACCGCAGTGCCAGGCCGGGCCCTCCCGCTTTGTCTGCAGCGAATCCCGCTCAAACGCCGGCGTTTATTTCATTATTATTATTATTATTATTATTATTATTATTGTTATTGTTATAGTTATTGTTATTGTTATTATTTTCCCGGATGTGCCTCCGCTCCCCCAGTCCGGGGGTGTCCCTGTGTGTGTCCCCCTCCCCGGGCATCCCTTGCCCGCGGGGGTCCCGCTCCCCCCCCGCTATTCCCGACCGGAATATTCCCGGGAGCCGCGGGCGGGGGCACGGCACGATCGTCCCCGGCTCCGCTTCCTCCTTCCCGGCTGTGGCAAAGCGATATTTTCCCGGGGGGGGAACGGGGGGGGTTCTCCAAAAACACCCGAGGCTGGCCGAGGAAGGAGGGGCGCTCCTTTCCCCGGGGTGAAATTAAAGCGAAAAAACTCCGCATTAAAAAAAAAAATAAAATAAATAAAGGGAGAAAATGAAAGGGCAGGAACCGGTGGGAACTTCCCCCCGCAGCCATGAGCCTTCCTCCTCCTCCTCCTCCCCGCCTCTCGCAGGGTTTATTTCCGTGGCACCGTGGCCGGCCGCGGCCGGATCTCGGTTGTTTTTTTTTTTTTTTAATTATTATTATTATTTTTGGGTGATTTTGGGGTGTTTTTGGCCTGCCATCCGTGCCCGTGGCCGTCCCCCCGCCCTCCCGCGCCCGCTGCAGATGGCGCGGCCGGGGCTGGTGGTGTGATCGGGTGGGTGGTGATGGGGAGGGGGGAAAACGGGGGGGATCCCCATGGATCCGTCACCCTGCCACCTTCCCTGTGTCACCTGCCGCGGGGATGGGGGGCTGCGCCATCCCCCCGCCCAGCCCGGGGTGCTGCATCGGGGACAGAGCCCAAAATGGACGGGCAAAGGCAGGGAAATGTCCCGGTGTTTGTGTGCTGCAGGATCGGGGAGGGGGGGGCTGGCTCTGGGGTTTTGCTGGGGTTTATTTATTTGGGGGGGCTGGTGCCGGAGTGCGGACAGGGGCTGTCCCCAGCCCGGTGGGATGCGGGAAGGGGGGGCTGGAGCCGCCACCCACGCAGCTCCTGGCAGGGCCACATGCGGTGCCCTCGCCGGAGAGGGGACAGAGACCAGCGCCACTGCGTGTCCCTTATTTTCATTCATTGTCTCTGCGCCGGAATAGGCTGGCACAGAGCACAGACACACACACAGACACGCAGAGAGAGGTTCAAGGCAGCATCAGGGAAATCTGACTTAATCCTCCCCTTCAGGGTTTAGTGACAAACTGCTCCGTTCTTTCCCTAAAAAACATCATTCCAGACTGAAAATGATAATGTGGAGCCGGGCAGCGGCGCCGGAGCGGGGCTGGCAGGGAAGCGTGGGAGGCTGCGAGGGGGGAGCAGGGTTTGTGCAGGCAGAATTGCTGCAGAGGAGCGAGGGGTGGCACCGGGGGGAGCACCCTGGGGTCCAGCCCCACCCCGAGGGGGTCGGGGTGCTCCTCAGGCTGCCACGGGCAGCTCCCGGGCTTGGTGCATCAGTGCCTGCCTTGGGGGCTGATCCGGCTGGAGCTGCCCCCGCAGAGTTGGGAGCAGCCTGCAGGGTCCCCAAACCCCTGTCCCTGGGCACACGAGATTGCCTGGGCTGCGCCAGCCTGGCACTCCCTGGAGGTTTTCCTGCAGGAGATGTTTGCTCCTGAGGAGCAAGAGGGCCAAGCCTGGGGCTGACCCCGAGGCAAGACACTTCCTGTGGGCTCCTTCTCCAGGATGGATGGATGGATGGATGGATGGATGGATGGATGGGGAGGATGGATGGATGGATGGGGAGGATGCTGCTGCGTTGCCATGGCTCGCTCCGCCAGCCCCCCCTCCCGAGCTGCATTCTGCCCTGGCTTCCCTCCAGACCCGGATTATTCCTCTGACCAGCTGGTGCCATAACAAGACGGGGTTTGGAGGCCTCTGAAGAGGTGGGAGGCGGTGGGCAGGGGGAGAGGTGGGCCAGGGCTGCAAGAGGAGAAGGGCAGAAGCAGATTGTCACCCCCCAGAGCTGTGGGGTGTGTGCTTGGGGTTGTCCCTGTGCCTTCCAGAGGTGTCCAGCCACAGTGACTGCATCCTCCTGGACTTGCTGTTGTCTGGACAGGCTTGGAGCTGAGTGTGCTTGTCCCCAGAGGTGATGCTTGAGGACCGGGTCCTCTTGCTGTGTCTCAGTGTCCCCTCCCAGGGAGAACTGGCCCCCGTGCCCTGGTGCTGGTTGGGAAAAAAATCTCACCTGAGAGTGGCAGCTCTGAGGACACCCATCCCCAAATTTCACCTGACCCCCAACTGCACGGACATCCCTCCCATCCTCTCGTGCCCTTGGATCTTCTCAGGGCCACCTTCCCCGAGCTTCCCGTGCCCAGCCCAGTGGTGGCTCTCCTGCAGCAGCCTGCAGTGGAGAGGAGGAGGAGGAGGATGGTTTTACTTCACTGAACTGTCAGCAGTGAGGAGAGATGGGCCCTGCTGCAGGGGTGACACCTGTGCAGTGCCTGCCACCAGGCTGGGCTGGCGCAGGACACGGAGCTGGAGCATATGGATGTGATTCCATGCTGGATCCAAAAAAACCCTGCAGCCCTTCAGCCTCCCCAAAGGCTCCTTTTGCTCCCGCTGCTGTCCTGGGCAGGTTGGAGAAGCAGAGGAGCCCTGGGATAAGGAAGCACTTTGCAGAGACAGCAAGAAAACACCTTTCCCCCAGGCCACCAGGTGATCCTCCCACGGAGCAGCCTCACCTGCACAGCCTCCCCCAGAGCTGACCTGTGCCCGCTGCCTCCTGCCAGGCCGTGCCCCCAGTGTCACTCCATGTCCCCAGCTGGGCTCTCCAGGGTCCATCCCTGCCCGGGGCTGACTCAGGGACTCAGGCTCAGGTTATCTGCACCTGCAGGGGCAGGGCTGGGGGTGCCAGCCTGGGGACCTGCTGGGACCTGACTCGGCCCGGCTGTTTGGGGCACCTTGCAGCTGCCACCAGCCCCTGCTGAGGGCACAGGGAGCCTTGGAAGGTCAGATGCTGCTCGTGGAGGATGTTCTGAGCTCTCTCAGTGCCCAGGGACATGGCTGGTGTGCTGTCCATGCCAGGCCTGGCATGGGCTGTGCCAGGCAGAGAGGAAGAGGAGGCAGCAAAGGGCACAGGGACCATTGGAGGGGTGCCCATGGCATCCTCTGTGCACAGGGCACAGCTGTGACCTCAGCCTGCTGCAGAAGTGGATGGGTAAGGAGCAGGAGGTCTCTTCACCCTGTTCCCACCATGGGTGGGAGCAGACCCTGAATCCAGTGGTTCCCTGGGCAGCCCATCCTCCCAGTTCCCACTTTCCAGGAGTCCCTGTGGTGCCCCCAGCCTGGTGTGTGGGTACAGGGTACAGGGCAAAGCCTCTGCTGGGGCTGTAGCTCTGTCACCAAGCTGTGTCTCACCTCCGGTGTCAGCTCGAAGTTGGGAAGGCTTGGAAAAAATCATTGTAAAATTCAGCATTCACCATCTCAGGCGTTGCAGAACAGTTTCATTCTCCAGATCACAGTCTACACCAGGGGCTGAGAAACTCCTGCCCATATGTGACCATGGAAGGTGACCAAGAATGACAAACCTCAGTTTGGCAGGATTGCATCCACTCACCAGTGTCTGCACGTGCAAGAAGGTTAAAAAAGCCACCAGTGGAGAGGATTTGGACTCTTAAAAAGGAAGGAAAAAGTAAGGTCTGTGTCCAATTCCTCTGCACCTCTTGGAGAAAGTGTCCCAGGAGAGATTCCTTGCTTCTTCCCACAAAATCAACACCTTTCAGAGGAGATTCATCACCATCACAAGGCTCTTGGTTGCACACTGAGGAGCAGCTGCTGCTCCCTCCAACTCACGGTGCGGGGAAGGAGCTTGGCTCTGGAGAGTGCAAAAATAGAGCAGGGCTGAAGGTGCTTTAATTTGTGGGCTCCCACATCCCTCAGGATGTGAGAGAGCCTGGGAATGTGCACATGGGAACACGGGAATGTGCACACACCTGTGGGCACCTGTGCTATAGGTGGAGCCCCTCAGATGGTTCGGCCTTGGATCAGGGAGCAGCAAGGACACTCAGCCACGTGCCAGCTGCCCTGCTGTCCCTGGGGGCACAGGAGGGCAGCCCAGCCTGGATTCCCACCAAAGAACCACAATTCCTTGGTGTTTTCCTCCGTTTTGGTTCAAGGCAAAGAAGAACCAGCTCAGAAAGTCATGGCCACCCGTAGGAGTGTCAGGGTCACCTCCCCTCAGGGACACTGTGACACCGTGTGAGTGCTGCCCTGCTGCAGGACAGCTCTGGGCTCCTCTTGGCACTGGAGCACCACCAGCACCACAGCATCTGCTGGGGATGGAAACATCTGGAGCAAGAGGACAAGTGTTGGAGAAGGGACCTGAAGGGCTGTGGGTCATTGATTGTACCCAAACAGGGAAACTCTGCTCAACTCCCAGACCCTTGTGCAGATCCAAGGAAACTGTCTGGAGTTACCACAGGATATCCTGAGCTGGAAAGGGCCCACGAGGATCACCAAAGTTCAGCTCCTGTCCCTGCACAGGACATCCCAGCAATCACCCAGTGCCTGTTCCTGCAGTGAAATCCTCGTGAATTTTCCTCTGTTTCTCCAGGGCACTCAGAGGGCTCACGGGTGTGATCATGCATTTCATTTCCCTTTTTCACTTCTGGCTGTGTTACTCAACTTGTACAGAGTTCAAGAGCTCCAGGTCTCCATCCTCCTCCTCCCTAGTCTGTGCAGCTTTCCCAAGGCTTTGCCCAGCAGGGATAAATGTGGACATCCATCATGAGAGCAGTGCAAAGAGGAAAAGGAGGAATTAAACACAGGTTACCAAGATGACTGGGACTAATCCCTGAATTCCTGGGTGAGGAATGTGGCCTCCAGGAAGGCTGAGGGCTTCCAGGTGGGCATAATCCAGTGGGAAAAATGTGTGTTCAGGACTTGGGCTGCTGAAGGGGAGGTGTTTGAGACTTGTTTGGGTTGTGGCCGTCCCTGCATGGTTCTAGCCATGCTGAGGGACATCAGCTAGGCTTTGTCTCCTCTCAGTGGTTTCCATGTGCTGGGTGGTGCTGGTGGCCATTCCTGCCATCCTCTGGTGCGTGCTGCCTGTTTTCTTTGGGAATGGCACCTGCAGAGCCCCAGCTGGGGCTGTTTGGAGTTGGGGACGTGCTCCCCTCCATCCAGCCGTGCTTGGATCAGTGCAACATTCACACTGGCTTGAGCAATTAGTTAATGAACCAGCACAAATGCAGTTGCCAGGCCAACCCAAAGCCAAAAGTGTCTGTCTGTGAGATGCAGCCTGACAGCTTTTTAGGGGAGGTGGGGACTCCAGCAATCCTCGCTGTGGATTTCCATGATCCAGCTCTCCAGAGCTGCCTGGGGATTTGGGATCCCGAGGCACAGGATGTGTGAGGAGAGTGAAAAGCTCATGGTTGGGATCAATTCCTGCCCACCCATAAAGCAGCTCCATCTTTTTGTGCCACATCAGGCCCGGTGAGGTCCCGGGATGTGGCAGTGAAGGAGCCAGCAGGAATTTCTGAGCAGCAGGAATTTCCAGGAGGGAAGGGCTTGGCCATGGCTGCTGGCACTGGGGTCAGCACTGCAGCTGGAGCTGCAGCATCCCCACCCTGGTGTCCCAGTGTGGGGTGGTGGCCAGGACAAGGCTTTAGCACTCCCATCAGGGGAGCTCAGGGCTGCTCATCAGCTGCCAGGCCTGTTCTGAAGCAGCATAATGGGTTTGGGGCACCCCAAAATGGGTCCATCTCTTGGGGAACCCCAAAAAAGGTCATTTCTTGGGGCATCCCAAAAAGGTCCATCTTTTGGGGAACTCCAATAAAGGTTATCTCTTGGGGCATAAAGGTCATCTCTTGGGGTGTCCCAAAATGGGTCCATCTCTTGGGGAACCCCAAAACGAGTCCGTCTCTTGGGGAACTCCAAAAAGGATGCATCTCTTGGGACATCCCAAAAAGGTCCATCTTTTGGGGAACTCCAATAAAGGTCATCTCTTGGGGCGTCCCAAAATGGGTCCATCTCTTGGGGACACAGCTTTGTTGGCATGGCAGGGATGCTCCCTCCTTCCCCAGCTCCAGTGGGACACGTGGGGCTGGCTCTGTTTCCGTGCCCAAGGCAGGGCTGGGGGAAGGCCAGGCTATGGATCACGTGGGATAAGCCTCTTGGAGGGATGGATGGGCTCAGGTCCTACTAGGCCAGCGTGTCGCCTCCTTGGAAGTGACGCAGGGGTCACGTCCATGCCGTGTGTCACCCTGAGAACGAGCCTGGCTGCTGGTGGTGGGCTGGGTCTCCAACATGACACCAGCCTGGTGGCACTTTCAGGGCCATTACTGCTCCAGAGGTTCTCAGCAGAGAGGTGCTGCCCTGTCCATGGGCTCTGATGATGGAGGAGGATCCAGAGCTGTCTGTATTCCCTGTTCTTGGGAGAAATTGTCATTAAAATTCTTTCAGCCTGAAGGAAACAGATGTGACGTGGTAGGTGCAGACTAGCCAAGTGTTGGAGGTGCTGGGTGAGATGCTCATATGGATTTTTTTTTCCCCTTGAAACCTGGTTTTATCTCCAGGGTGAAAAACTTGGCTGTGAGCATCACCAACTGATGTCAGATCCTAAAAACTCTGGCTGGCCAGATGTTTGAGGACATGGGCAGCAACATCTGGCCTGCTGATGTGGAGTGGGAGAACACCACTTCTGGGAGGGGACTGGGCATGACTTGGGACCTCATGACCTCCCATTTCCCCTGGGAATGCAGAGCACTCTTCCCTAAGCTGGAGTTCAATGGCTGCTGCGAGGACACCCAGGAGGGGAACTTCATGGCCACAACTCCCTAAATGTGACACCAATCTCCAGCTTTTGCTCGTGTTTGTGCCCTTTGGGAGGACCCTGGAGCTCTTTGGAGGATGCTCTGTGGATCTGCCTCTTTCCTGACCCTGCCTGGGCTCTGACAGCCTGTGGGAGAGCTGCAATTTGGAGTCAAATCTGGTCAGGGCAGGAGAGGACATTGATGTCCTCTCCTTTTTTTTCCCCCTCATTTCCTCGTAGGGAATGATTGTGCCTGGGGGTCAGGGATTTAAACCTACAAAGCTCAGAGAAATTACCCCTTAAAGTGCTCAGTTCCTGCCCTGAGAGACCCATCTTGGTTCCAGGGCTGGGCTGGGGATGTGGCTGCACTTTTTGCAGCCAGGCAGATGCTCTCCCCCTCAAGCACCCTCCATCCAGCCCAACCCATCCCTGTGCAGGAGGGACACGGTGTTCCCACAAAGCCACAATGTCCCCTGTAGCTGCTGCTGCAGTGAGGACACGCTCGGGGAGGGCTGAGGCAGCAATTTGGGAGCCCTTTTTGGGATTTTGTGCCCTTGGGGCCACTTTGCCCATGGGAACACCATCCCCTCAGCTACAGGATGCCCTTCCTTCCTTCCTTCCTCCCTCCCTCAGCGAGATTTTCATTGCAAGGGCAGGAATTCTCCCTGGCTGCTGTTTTTCCCTGAACCCTTTCCATGGTGCACCACCATGGCCCCCTGTGCTTTACTGGGATGGAGCCTGTGAGGTGGGACAATGCTGGAGCCTGTGGGATGGGGTGGGATGATCCTGGAGCCTGTGGGGTGGGATGGGATGGGGTGGGACTAATCTGGAGCCTGTGGGATGGGGTAGGATGATCCTGGAGCCTGTGGGGTGATGCTGGAGGCTGTGGGATGGGGTGGGATGATGCTGGAGCCTCGGTGCTGCCCTGCAAGCAGCACTGTTGTTGCAGGATCCTGGCTCTGGGGCAGGAGCCAAGTGTGAGTAATGGCAGGAAGAGCAGGGATGTGCTGGCATCGCTCCTTCCCGGCTGTGCCCAGTCAGGGCAGGAGCAGGGAGCTGCACTGGGATGCACGGGCAGCCCTCGCTGCCAGCTCCTGCCCACAGAGGACAGTTCCTGGTGCATGCAGGTGGGCAGCACCCACGGGTACAGGCAGCAGCTTTACCTGCCCAGGTCAGGTACCCAGGTACCCTCCATCCCTCTGTCCCTGCACCCATGGAGGGGCCAAAGGATGTGACCAAGGGCAAGGCCAGTGTCCTTCAGGGGCTCCCTGCAGGCAGATCGAGCTGGGAAAGGCGATGGATGTGTGGTGGTAGGAATGGCATTGAGGTTTTGCAGCAGGACAGACAGACAGACAGACAGTGACACTCAGAGGATCCTGTTCTATCCCTGTTCTATCAGTGCTGGACCCTGCTGGGCTTTACCCAGGGAACCAGCACCCCTGGGGTGACCCACAGGGAAGGCTCCCAGGGCTGAGGCTGGCAGGGTGACATCCTCATACCTCTGTTTTCTAACTTAGAGACATTCCTTAACTGGCTTTTTTTTATTGTGTATTTCCATCCCTGTCCCTGGGACCAGGGGCTCAGAGCAAAACCCTGCAGGGATGAAATCCAGGGAATAATGCTGTGTGAGGACACGGCACAGACTCCTCTCCTCAGGCTCAGCTCTGTAAGGGACAGCAGTTCACCTGCAGGGTTTGGGGGGCACCTTGTTCCCCCAAAACAGATGTTTGGGCAGCACTGGCAGGAGGGCAAGGCTTGAACCCCCCTTCCTGCAACCCAACCCCAAAGGTTGTCCCACTGCCACCTCCTCGTGTCCCTGAACTGCCCCTCACAGGGAGCTGGCCCGGGACAGGAGCAGAGGGATTTGGGGTGGGGTGCTCCTGGGGTCCCAGGGGTGCTGCTGTCCTGCCTGGTTGCATAAGCCCAGCAGCCACAGGAGGTGAAATGGGATTGTGAGGGATTACAAGGAACAGGCTCAGGCCGCTTGATTCTTGTTTCTAAAAGGAGCTCTTAAGCCGCTGTTGTTTTCCCAGCACTTTGGATTAGGGCTGAACCTCGTGGGGTGGCCCCCAGGCTCCCCAGAAGGACCCCCCAACCAACACATGCTGCCCACCAGCCTGGGGCCTGTCTGTGAGTGCCAAGCATGAGAGAAAAACAGAGCTGGGGAGTGACCACCCCCTCCCTGGGTACCCCAAACCCACCCCTATCCCCTCCTTCATCCCCAGTTAAGGCACAGGGTGAGCAGGGCTCAGCGTGACCCTGCCATGGGTGGGGGTTTGGTGCCCCCAGTGCAGCCCCTGCTGCTGCCAGCAGGCCCTGGGGTGCTGTAGCAGGGACACTGGGGTCTCACCACTGCACATATCCCCTTTCTTCCAGAGATTATGCACGATGTGATCCGGAAAGTGAAGAAGAAGGGGGAATGGAAGGTGAGCACCAAACCCAGGGAGGGGCCAGGAGGGGAGGAAGCAGGGAAGGGGGCAGGTGTGGGCAGGGTGGGGAAGGTCCTGCCGTGCCCCCAGCTCACAGGGTGCTCACGGGGTGCTCACCTGTCCCCAGGTGCTGGTGGTGGACCAGCTGAGCATGCGCATGCTCTCGTCCTGCTGCAAGATGACCGACATCATGACAGAGGGCATAACCAGTGAGTACCCCCTCCCTGCTCCCACATTCCCTGTGGGAAGGGCCAAACCTCCCTCTGCACCAGGGCACCCACAAAGGCATCTCCAGGCTGGCACAGGGTGGTTGGCACAGCCCCCACCCAGCCCTATCCCACTTGGGATGGAGCCACTCCACCTCCCATCGCCCATGGATGGCTCCTGGTGCCAGGCTGGAGTTCCACAGGTCCCTCCTTGCCTGCTGGGGCTGGAGCAGCCAGAACACCCTGTCTCCTGGCAGCCCTTCAGTTCCAGGAGGGGACCAGGTGTTGGTTTTTATCAGCCTAATAATTAAATAGCTCCCTGCAACACTTGGAAAGGAGAAGGAAATCCTAGGCTGGATCCTGGCAGGTGTTTGGGATAGTGGGGTTTTGTCTGGTACAGCCAGAGCTTCATCCTCAGGTGAAGGGGGATGTGAGGAGAAAGCAAGGGAACAGCAGCACAGACAGGTCCATGGCCTCTGGACCTGGCCAAGTTCCCACACCCACAGCTCCAGCAGGGACCAGGGGGCTGGGATGGGGTGGGCAGGGGTGCCCCAGCTCCTGGGTGGGCAGGAACAAGTGGCTGGGGGTGTTTTGGATATGGAGGGGCTGCCATGGGATATCCAACCACCATGGGGTGTCCAACAGCCCTGTGTGGCTGAGTGCCCTGCCCACAGCCCTCCCTGCCATGATCCCTGTTTTTGCCCCCAAGTTGTGGAAGACATCAACAAGCGCCGGGAGCCCCTGCCCAGCCTGGAGGCCGTGTACCTCATCACCCCCTCTGAGAAGGTGAGTGCAGTGTGGGACACAGGGACAGGGCCTTTGGCCGGGGCAGCTGTGCCCAGGCAGGCTCCAGTGAGACCAGTGGTGCCAGCAGGGGGATGGGATGGAGTTGCAGAGTTTTCCCTGAGCCAGGAGGGAGCCCCACGGTGCCCAGCTGCTTCCTCTCTCTTCCAGTCCATCCATTCCCTCATCAACGACTTCAAGGATCCCCCCACCTCCAAGTACAGAGCTGCCCACGTCTTCTTCACTGACTGTGAGTACCTGGAGGGGAGGGACAGTCACTGAAATGGTGCCAATAGCCGGGGAGGGATGTGAGATGAGGGATGGAGGGGTGCTGATCACCACCCTCCTCCTCCTCCCCCCCTTGCAGCCTGTCCTGACGCCCTCTTCAACGAGCTGGTGAAATCCCGTGCTGCCAAGGTCATCAAAACCCTGACAGAGATCAACATTGCCTTCCTCCCTTCCGAGTCCCAGGTGAGCCTGGGCTGGGGTGGGACAGCCAGGGAGTGCTCCATGTCCCTCTCCAGCCCATCGGGGTTTGTGTAACACCCTTGCATCCCCAGCTGGCTCCTTGCTCTGCCTCCCTGTCTCCTTAGATGATTTCCCAGGCTGATCCCACGGGGGATTTAGCGGGTGCTGTGCCTTGGCCTCATGCCCACAGCTGTGCTGGCCAGCTCTGCCACCAGCCAAGGACACCAGGGAGCTGGCCCTGGGCCGTCCGCCCCTGCTGGGGACAAAGGGACCAGGGGGCAGACGGTGCCATTAACCCTTCAGTCCTCAGCATTCCTGGGGAGTGACCTCTTGGCATCTTCACGTGGTTTTTACTGGGGGCACAGCTGGGAACAGTGTGTTTCTGCTTGTCCCCAGGTCTCTCTTTCCCTGCCTGGGAGCAGGTGACTGCTGAGGCCAGGGGTCTTCTGCCTGCTCTGCTCAGCTGGCAGGGACACGTGGATAGGGATCCTACCATGGAGCTGGAGCTGGGGTCCTTGGAGTTGGAAATTCTGAGGGATGCCCTGAGCATCACTGAGCTTCAGCTGCTTGGTCCCAGGCTCAGCTGGGTCCATCTGGGGATGAGTCTGGTTTCCAGACCAGCTGGGGAAGGGCTGCTCTCCTTCAGACATCCCTCTGACCTCCCTCCCTCTGCACCCCCAGGTTTATTCTCTGGATTCAGCCGACTCCTTCCAAAGCTTTTACAGCCCACACAAGGCCCAGATGAAGAACCCGATCCTGGAGCGCCTGGCAGAGCAGATTGCCACGCTCTGTGCCACCCTGAAGGAGTACCCAGCCGTGCGGTACCGCGGGTAAGGCTGGCGTGGGCAGCACTGGGGTGTGGAAAAGGCTGCTGTGTCCAGTGCTGGTCAGAGTGTGGGCATGGATGGGCTGACATCCATGCTCAGTGTAAACAGGCTCAGACTTGATGATCTGGGCAGCTCAGAGGGTTGGGATCCTGAAATCTAAGTGGTACCAAGGCAAAGGGGAGCTCGTTGAGGAGAGGTGGGAATGGGCAACAAAACCTGCTCCGGTCCCTGCTCTCCACGAGCCAGGATGTTGCGCAGGGAATCCAACATCTCCTCCCCACCCTGTGTCCTGTGGGACTGACCTGTCCCCCTGCCTCCCCCAGGGATTACAAGGACAATGCCATGCTGGCACAGCTCATCCAGGACAAGCTGGATGCCTACAAGGCTGATGACCCCACCATGGGCGAGGTGAGTGCTGCTGGCAGCCTTGGGGGGGTGTGCTGGGGGGGGCTGCTTCACTCCTAAAGTCCCGCTCGAGCTCTGCCCTGTGGCAGCCACAGAGCCAGTGTGGGGACCCCAGAACAGCCCCCTGGGCACCTGTGGGGCTGAGGGAGCCCCCAGCCCAGTGCTGATGGCTCTGCTGTGTCTGTAGGGACCGGACAAGGCTCGCTCCCAGCTCCTCATCCTGGACCGTGGCTTTGACCCTGCATCCCCAGTGCTGCACGAGCTGACCTTCCAGGCCATGAGCTATGACCTGCTGCCCATCGAGAACGATGTCTACAAGTGAGTGCAGGGCTGCCATCCCCACCCCTCTGCGACACCCCTGAGGCCACTCCTAGAGCAGGAGTTGGGGGCTCAGGATCCCTCCATCCATCACAAGACCTCAAGACTGGGAGATACAAGTGGCAGGCTGGTGGGCAGGACTAGGACCAAAAGGGCTTTTCCAGCCTTTGGCCCTCAGCCCCTTCCCGACATTTAGGAGTTGAAGGGATACAAGAAGGGAAGATGTCAATCCCAGTTGAAATCACTTTACTACTGGCACAGCCAAGAGCCCTCTGTCCCCCCACCTCCCTAACTCCAGCAGCAAGGGGACAGTAGTGTCCTCAGCCCCATCCCCCCTGTGACATCCCTTCCCTCATCCCAGGTATGAGACGAGTGGCATTGGTGAGGCCCGGATCAAGGAGGTTCTCCTGGATGAGGATGATGACCTGTGGGTCACCCTGCGCCACAAACACATCGCCGAGGTGTCCCAGTGAGTGGCCCTGGGGCTGGTTTGCTGGCTGGGTGGGACACTGGCTTGGCATTGCCACCCACCCCGCTGTGAGGGTCCCCTCCCCACTCACAGCTCTGCCCTCCTCTTCTCTGCAGGGAGGTGACCCGGTCCTTGAAGGAGTTTTCTTCCAGCAAGAGGATGAACACGGGTGACAAGGTGACCTGATGTATCCACTGAGCTGGGGACAGGCTCAGCCATGGGCTGACTCGTGGTGGGATCTCCTGGGACACTTTTCCAAGGAAGAAGGGTGGTCAGGTTCCTGACAGGGGCAGATGGCTGTGGGGTGCCAGCCCTACACCTGGGGCTGGAACATGGGGTGCTTTGGGAGAGCTCTGCACCTTGGGATCAGTTTGCCTCCAGCACAGGGTCCGTGCACCTCTCACAGCAGCTGCTCTGTCCCCATTCCCTGAGTTGGTGGCAGTGAGGGGACCCTGGTGGCAGTAGGGTGTAAAAGTGGCCAAGAGCTGAAAGGACCATCTGGGCCCCATCCAGGCACACGAGGCTCCCAGAGGGAAATCCTCAGGGGATTTCTCCCCACTGCACCCCAGTTTGCAGAGCTGCAGACCCCTCCTGCCTCTCAGCTTCAGGGGATGAGACCTGGCAGTGACACATCAGGTGTCACCAAACCCCCATGGGGGGCTGACGTGGGGACAGAAGTCCTTGGCAGGGTCATCCTTCCTCTGCTTGTGGCTCCCAGGTCCCTGAGGGTGAGTGACCATGTCCCCTTCCCTCACAGACCACCATGAGGGACCTGTCCCAGATGCTGAAGAAGATGCCACAATACCAGAAGGAGCTCAGCAAGGTATGGGGAGGGGACTTTGTGTGTTCAGTGACTGAGCCCACCCGGGGAGCAGGAGGTGGCAGCTCTCCCCTGGCCACAGATGGTGGCACAGGGACCCTCAGCTGCTGCCAGCACTGCAGAGGTGACCACTCTTGTGTCCCCAGTACTCCACCCACCTGCACCTGGCTGAGGACTGCATGAAGCACTACCAGGGCACTGTGGACAAGCTCTGCCGAGTTGAACAGGTACCAAACAACTCCCCCAGCCCCACATTCCCACAGGAACACGGGGGGCTGCAGCTCCACCCTCCCAGGATGGGGTGGTGATGAGCATGTGTTCCCTACAGGACCTGGCCATGGGCACTGATGCTGAAGGTGAGAAGATCAAGGACCCCATGAGGGCCATTGTCCCCATCCTGCTGGATGGCAATGTCAGCACCTATGACAAGATCCGCATCATCTTGCTCTACATCTTCCTGAAGAACGGTGAGGAGGACGCTGGGCAGGGGTGTGGGCAGGGAGATCAGGTTTGGCCAGGATGATCCAGCTGGGAAGACCCAGCCCTGCCTCCCTGACCAGGCTGAGTGTCCTAAGGTGGCAGCAGAGGGGCTGTGTCCCCTTGGTGAGACATTCCTGAGGAGAACACCACCTCCCCGTGTCATTCCCAGGAATCACCGAGGAGAACCTGAACAAGCTGATCCAGCACGCTCAGATCCCGGCAGAGGATAGTGAGATCATCACCAACATGGCCCACCTCGGGGTGCCCATCATCACAGACGTGAGTGTCCTCCTCCTGCTACCCCTGCCCCTCTGCTCTGGCAGTCGTGTCCCCTCGGGGTGGCCTGGGGGGTGTCCCTGGCCCTGCTGTGTCTCAGGGTGTCCCTGTGCTCTGTGCCCAGTCCACGCTGCGCCGCCGGAGCAAGCCGGAGCGCAAGGAGCGCATCAGTGAGCAAACCTACCAGCTGTCCCGGTGGACCCCGGTGATCAAGGACATCATGGAGGTGAGCCAGCAGCAGGACAGGGCTGGGGGCAGAGCAGGGAATTCCAGAAACACCCAGGAAGGGACCTGCAGAGAGCTGGGATGCTCCCAGCCCAAACCCGGACACCTCCCTGAACATGTGTCCTCCCTGCCTGAGGTCGGGATATTTTGGGAGGCTTTCCTGGCTTCCACAAGTGTGCTGGCCCCAGGTAGGATGCACAGAATCTGAGTGGGTTGAGTTGGAAGGGATACCAAGGATCACCCAGCCCAGCCCCTGTCCCTGCACAGCCCCCCCAACACTCCCAGCCTGTGCATCCCTGGGATGTCCAAAGGCTCCTGGAGCTCTGGCAGCCTCGGGGCCGTGCCCATTCCCTGGGCAGTGCCCAGCACCCTCTGGGGGAAGAACCTTGCCCTGAGCTGCAGCCTGAGCCTGCCCTGGCCCAGCTCCAGCCGTTCCCTGGGTGCTGTCCCTGTCCCAGGGAGCAGAGATCAGTGCCTGCCCCTTTTCTTTGCCTCATGAGGAAGTTTTAAACTGCAGTGAGATCTCCCCTCAGTCTTCACACCCCAAACCAGGCTTGCCCAGCATCCCTGGTTTACAAATGCAGTAACGACTTGGCTGGTTGTATGTGTGCTGCCATGGCCACCAAGGCTGGGTGGCCTTGTCACAGCCTTGCCCATGTCCTAGCAGAGCCAGGGGACAGACACAGCTCTGTACGGCTGTGTCTATGTCCTCAGGAGCTGTTCCAGGAGCTCTGCACTGGGATAGCCCTGGGCAGTTCAGTGCTGCCTCTGCCCTCAGACCAGCAGAGTCGCAGCTCCCTCAGGTCCCAAAAGCACAGAACTCATATTTTCCTTAGTCACAGCTCCCCCTGGGGTGGCTTCACCCCCAGGACACCCCTCAGCCTCAGCCCCAGGGCAGAGGAGCCTGCCCAGGGCAGCAGCACCTCAGCAAGGTCTCTTTGGTGGCACTGACCCTCCGCCACTGGTGGAGCAGCAGTGGGTCCCTTGTGCTGGAGGGGCATCCCAGGGCTGAAACCTCCAGCTCAGCACCTGCTCCTGATCTTCTCAGGAGGGCAATGCTGGGCATAGCCCTCCTGAGGGGCTGTGGGGCCAGGGCTGTGCCTGGCTCCTTGCTAACCCGTGGCTCTGTGTCCTCAGGATGCCATCGATGACAAGCTGGACACCAAGCACTACCCGTACATCTCCACCCGCTCCTCCGCCTCCTTCAGCACCACTGCCGTCAGGTGGGTGCCCCTCCTCCCCCTGTCCATGCCCACCTGGATCCCTGTCAGCATCCATCCCACAGCAGACCCAGGGGCTGCATCCAGCAACACTCTGGGAGCTGTTCAGAGAGCATTCAGGCATCCCTGTGCCTCAGTTTCCCCTCAGGCACTTCATTCCCTTGAGGCACCCCAGGTCTGTCACAGACAGCCTGTGCCTCTGTATCCCTTTAGGAATCCCTTCTCTCAGTTTCCTTCAGGCATCCTGTGCCTCAGTTTCCCTTCAGGCACCCTGTATCTCCATTTTTCTTCAGGCATCCTGTGCTCCAGTTTCCCTACAGATGTCCTGTGTCTCCATTTCCCTTTAGGAATCCTGTGCCTTCATTTCCCCTCGGGCATCCTATTCCTCAGTTTCCCTCCAGACACCCTGTGCTTCCATTTCCCTTTAGGAATGCCATGCCTCAGTTTCCCTTTAGGCACCCTATGCCTCACCTTTCCTTCGTGCATCCCACGCCTCCGTTACCCCCATGGCATCCTGTGCCTCAGTTTCCCTCCAGGCATCATCTGCTTCTGTTCCCTGTAGGAATCCCATTCCTCAGTTTCCCTTTAGGAATTCCATTCCTCATTTTCCCTTTGGACACATGATGCCTCAGTTTCCCTCCCTGTAACAGCGAGCAGCACTCGTGGCTGGAACACTGGACTTGACCCGCTGTAGCAGCAATGTCTGTGTGATTTAATTGAGACGTGGTGCCTCGTGCCCGTCCTTCATCCTCCTCTTCCTCTCCTCAGTGCCCGCTACGGCCACTGGCACAAGAACAAGGCCCCCGGCGAGTACCGGAGCGGCCCCCGCCTCATCATCTTCATCCTGGGCGGGGTGAGCATGAACGAGATGCGCTGCGCCTACGAGGTGACACAAGCCAGCGGCAAGTGGGAGGTGCTAATAGGTGAGTGGTGGCCCCGGGGCTGGCCCCTCCCGCTGGCTGCTCATCCCACGCTCCATCCCGCAAATTCCCGGCTCCGGACGACTGCGGGAGCTGGAACTCTGCGGAAAGGTTTTCTCCGGACATCTGTTGTCACCCCTGTGTGTGTGTGTGTGTCCCTTCCCCATCTGGGTTGTGTCACTTCAAACATCCTCATTTTTGCTTCCATTTTTTCATGTCTCCTGGCTGGTTTTGTCAGAGCAGGGCTGGGTGACGGGGGAGGAGGTTTGGCAACTCGGATTGCTCCTTGGTTTTGGGGTTATTACAGGAAGAAAAGCGAAAAATAAAGAGAGGTGCAAATAGGAACCAGGTTTTTCAGTTGCACAGGACATGGTCAGGGTCAGCTCCTGTCTCTGCTCCCAGGGGAGCCATGAGTCAGGCACAGAGGACACAGTGGAAGCTCTCCCAGGTGTTAGCAAGGAGCTGTTAGGTCCCTAAAATTCCTCTGGGAAGCACAGTTTGGATACACACCTTGTCAGGCACAGGCAGGTGTCCTTGACCATCTCATCTGATGCCCTGGATGCCTGGTGGAGCCTGTCCCCAGCATCTCTTCTGCTCCTTGGGAGCAGCATTCCAGTCTCCATCACCTCCAGCTGTGTCCCTGTCACCGGACACCATCCCAGCTCCATCCTGGCTGTCACCCATCTCATCCCACTCTCTCCAGGGTCCATCCCCTGCATGTGCCTCTGAAGCTCTGGGCTCCACCTGCCTCCTTCCTCTTCCTCCCCCCAGAAGCAGCTGGTGGTGGTGGTGATGTGGGGGAGCCTCTGCGCAGCCATCAGCCCCGCTCTGTTCTCCTGCAGGTTCTACTCACATTCTCACTCCCACCAAATTTCTCATGGACCTGAGGCACCCCGACTTCAGGGACTCCACTAGGGTATCATTTGAGGATCAGGCTCCAGCAATGGAGTGAGCCAAAGAAACCAAGTAAAGGCAGCTTACTAATGAAAAAGAAACTCTTCCTCCCCGAAGGGTTTTCTTTGATTCTTCTGTTCCTCCTTTTTTTAATCATTGTTTTGGGGGTTATCGGGGTCTCTGATTAGAAAATGCTTGCGGTTCCTCCGCCCAGGTGGAAAAGCATCCGGTGTCGCTCCATCCTCCCTCAGCCATGTCCCCTGGCTGGCTCCTTCATGCCATGAGTTTCCCCTTGCCAGGGCCCGGGGGGTCAGGGTCCTGCCTGCCCCACAGAGGCCTCCCAGGGCCGGGCAGGGGGGACAGAGCTCCCGGATCCTGCTCTGGCAGCAGCTGGAGAGGGGCTGGGGGAGAGGGGCAGCAGTGGAGACCCCAGCACTCATCCTGGTCCATCCCCACGGGCTGGGCACTGCTGGGACCCCCCAGCTCTGGAGTGCCCTGGGGCTGGAATGCCACTCAGCTCAGGTTTACTCTTGGATAGGCAGGAGCTTCCCGATGCTGCAGACCCCTGAACCCTGCTCTGGGGTTCAGCTCCTGCTGGTTTCACCAGTGAGTGCCATGCTGGCATCCCCTGTGTGCTGGTCCCTGCAGTGCCAGGGTGACTGTGGGGCTGAGCCAGTGTGGGCAGCATGGTGGGGGGACCGTGCTGGGGGACCCCCGAGCGAGGGGCAGCAGAAGGAGAGAGCCTCTTTTTTTTCCTTGTCCCCTCCCACCCCTTCCAGCCACCATCTCTGTGTCCCCAGGATGCTCTGTGTGGGTTGGGGGACCTGGGGAAGGTCCCTCCATGCCGGCTGTTCCTGCATCTCCCACCCCTGCACCCCACCTGCAGTGACCCCAGTGCCACAACCCCCCTGCACCGGCACCTCCCGGCCCTCGCCTCATCCCGCCAGCTCCATCCCTCGCCTCCATTCCTCCTCCTCCGTCCTTTTCCCGTTTTCCATGCCCCCACACCCCCGCCCCGTGCCCATAGACCGCATTTCCTCGCAAGCATTTCCAGCGGCGCGGGGCCGGCGCCGCCAGGTAAGGGGGACCCGGGGACAGCGGGGACAGCGGCCAAGACACAGCGGGGGGGGGTCCCAAAACCATCACTGATCCCCTTGCACCCCTTCTCCTCTGCTCCCACAGGGTCCACGCACATCCTCACCCCACAGAAACTGCTGGACACGCTGAAGAAACTCAATAAAACAGAGGAAGAGAGCAGCAGTTAAAAGGAAACGCTGTCACCACTCGATGCCGACCCACGTCCCCGCCGGGCGCCCGGCCCCGGGTGCCACCCTGCACCCAGTGGGCTCAGCTTCTCTCTTGTTCTTGTGTTGATCCCCCTCTCCCCTCCCAGCGCCTTCCCCATCTCATTTTATTCACAGGGAGGGGATAACAGCCAAAAAAAAAAATAATATATATATATATATATTAAGAAAATGGATGCATTGTGTTTAAGAGAAAAAGGAAAAAAAAAATCTATATATTTGTAGCTGCAGCTGTGGGAAGCGCCCAGGAGCTCATTGCTGAGTAACCCATCTGCCCATTGCTAGTGAATATGGTGGGGAAAATGACAGAAAACCACATTTTTGGGGGGGAATGCTCTTCATTGGGGTCTTATGTGGATGGGAGGACTGATGGACGGAGACCCCACATCACTCCAGCCGCTGCTCAGGCGGGCGCCAGGCTGGCACCACCATCTGTCCCATGGCTTTTGGGGTGGTGGGTGCTCCTGCCAGATGTGCACGCCAACACCTGGATGGGAATTTGGGATAGGGGTGGTGTGGGAGTGCAGCCAGGACGCTTCACACCGTGGTAATTCCCATGTGAAAAGGGACCAAACCGGTCAAAACTGGGAGCTGGGGCCCGTCTGCTTGCACAGCCCTGCTGGAGCTCCACCTCCCTCTCTGGGAATTCCATCAGAAATATATATATATATATAAAATGAAAAGCTATTTTATATATATATATATATATTTATCTGTGCTATCTCTCCATGGATACCTCTCCATCCATCCCCACGGAAGCTCGGTGCCCGTACCCAGCTCCGCTCGTGTCGTCCCGTGGTGAAGCGTTTCTGAGCGTGCTGTCACCCTGAGGCCCCCCAAAAACCCTCTGGGCCCTCCCCAAAAACCCTCTGGGCCCTCCCCAAAAACCCTCTGGGGCCTCCCAAACCCTCCAGGCCCCCCCAGACCCTCTGGACTCTGTGTATATTAATGACTGTGTCTTGTGACGTTCTTACGAGCTTGGTGTATAGTGATTTCCCCAAACCTCTTGATTTTAGTTGGGTTTTTATTTGACACCCCTGGATTGCCCCCTCTCCCTTGCCATTAGATGCACTGCAATATTTTGGGGTCTATGGTTTTGTTCTCTTCCCCCTGAAGGCTGTCACCCTCTTTTTCCTTCCCTAAAATTGCTCTTTCTTGCCTCGTTGGTGGTTAGCCCCCCCCTTTCCCGTCTGCTCCTTGCCCATAAAGTTAAATATATATTTTTAGGGCAAAGGCTGTATCATTGCACTGATATTTGTTGGTTCCCCCTCGGTCTCCCAGCCCGTTTCTGTTCCTTCTTGGTTTAGCAATGCAAATGCTTCAGGATCTTGTATGTTGGACATTATTATTATTATTATTTTTTCTGTTACAGTTATTTATATAAAAAATAATTTATCAAAAAGGAAAACTTAAAAAAAAATAATCTAGTCTGTCTTGGAACTTGTTTACCTTGAAATTACTGGAATCTAAATGTTTGAAAGTGTTGAAGCACAAACATGTATCATCTCTGTATATCTGTTCTTCTGTACTAAAGCACTCGAGTGACTAAATAAAAGCGATCTCCATCCCTAGTGCAACTGGGGCTGTGCTGTGCTGCTCCCTCAGGGCCAGGAAAACAGGGAAAAGGCATGGGAAAATATTCCATCCAACCCCAAGGGAGGGCTCCTGGTGTGGTGATGCCAAACCTCCCCCTAGGAATGGCTTTGGGAAGGATAATCAGCACACGAGTCATCCAACTGCATTTATTTCCTTCAAAAATAGGTGATTTCTTCGTACAAAATACCACCCCAGTGGCTCTGCTGGGCGTTAAAAAATAGGGGACAAGGAGAAAAAAATATCATTTGGTCCTGGCTACTGCATTTGGGATAATTAACCACAATTTCCACACGCTTCCATCATGTCCTGGCTGGGCTAGGGCAGGTCACAGCTTCCAGCTTGGGGCACGGGCATGAGCAGAGGTAACCAGAGGTAACATAAAACCTCTTTAAAATCCCCCAAACCTCTTTAAAATCCCCCAAACCTAGCCCTCTCACCCCCAGAAAGGAAGAGGGGACAGCCCCATTCCTAACCCCTCAGGGCTCATGTCAGGATCAGGCTCAGGAGAAGCTTGGAAGGCTCCAGACCTGAGTCACTCACTGATCCCCCCCCTCCAAATGTGGGTATTTGTATAACAAATAAAAGCAAAAATAAATACATTTGACACTGGCACTTCAGGCAGGTCCTACAGGTAAACACAGGCTGAGGTGCTGGGGTGGAGCAGGGGGTTTGGCTGGCCCCATCCCAGGAAAAGCTGCCCCAAGCACATATTTTTCCCTAAAAATGAAGCATTAATTCTTTATAAACCCAGCTGGGAAGAACAGGGGCTCCACAGACCCCACACCTGCTTTAGTCTCAGCAGGTGACTTTTCCTGTACCAGCCCAGATTCCCTGAGGATCCCAGGGGGAAAACCTCGAATCCTTCATTTCATTTTCTGCCTGGATGATGCTGTGGGCGGCCACATCCAGGGATAACCAGAAAAATCCCACAAATGCCCTAAGGGTTGTGCTGGAAATGCAAACCACAATATTTATATATATGTATCTGTAGAATGATATATCTACAGAATCAGATACAGATCTGTACATACACAGATCTATTTCTGTCTCCCTAGATATAGACATATAGCTAAATACAGATATGCCTATATCTAGATATATCCATTTATAGATACACATATATCACACACACACATTATAGATCATCAATCAACACTCAAAAGAGTGATTTAGCTGCTTACTAGCTAAAAAAATCACATGAAAACCACAAAAAAAATAAAAGAAAAACGAAAGTTCCAAAGAGGGTCCTGTGAGTTTCCCAGGGAGGATCCTGCTGGGTTCAAGTCCAAGGGCAGAGGGGACAGGGCACAGCCTCCTGAGGAGGCCTGAAGTCCGGGAAAGGGGTGGAAAAGGGAAACCCAGGGAATCCCAGGTATTTCTGCCCACACAGAGGTAAACACAGCTGCCAAGGGGGCTTGACCCACACGAGGTCAGAGCACCCCCAGAAGTGCTCAGGGTGGGGTGGCCACTGCCCTGGGGGGACACAGGGCCACCCCGATGGTCCCAGGGGACGGTTCTGCGGAATGCCGGAGAATTCTGCCCACGGCCTGACCCCTCCTGCAGCTTGGGGGGTCCTGAGGATGGACAGACAGACGGACAAGCCATGCAGGGAGAGCATGCGAGGGGGTGGGAGCCAGGGCAGGACCCCCAGAGACACCTCCAGCCTTGCTGCCCTGGATTTGGCAGGGAGCACTCAGTGCAGGGACGCTGAGGGGGTTGTCCATTGTCCCCCTCCTGGTGGCAGGAAGGCTCTGGGGGTGCCAGCGTGTCCCTCAGAAGAGGCAGGAGCCGCGCAGGCCCCGCGCCCGGCCCAGCTCTGCGGCCAGTGCCCGGCTCATGCGGGTCGTGGTCAGCCTCACGCTCTGGGCAGCCTCCACAGCCCGGCCCAGTGACCAGTTCAGCTCCTCCAGCTCCTCCAGGTCCAGGCTCAGGCAGCCGTGCTGGCCCCGGGGCTGGGGGGGACGCTCTGCCCGCCGGGGCCCTGCTGTGACACCCAGAGGGACCCCGGCCAGGGCTGGGGCTGAGGTAGGAACTGCTGGGGAGCAGTAGCTGGGAAGAAGAAGGGACAAAGCTCAGTGCTGCTCACTGGCTGTGCCCCTGCAGAGCTCTGTGCCCCAACTCCATCTCATTTCCATCCCTCTTCCCCATCTCCTCCATGCCCCCCCACAGCACCACCCCTAATCACAGCCCCCGCCCAGAGGAGCCGGTGGCAGTGTCACCACCCCATTGCCATGGGCAAAACAGCCCCTCCTGGGTTCCCCCTGCACCCCTGGGGGATGCTGACCCTCCCTGAGCCCCCTCCCAGCCCCAGGGCATCCTTACAGCATGGAGGGCACGTAAGGCACGAGGGGGACGGGTGCCAGGCAGACGGTGGCAGTGGTGACAGCAGGGGTGGCTGCCAAGTACCAAATTCCGGGTTGCTCCGGCTTCTCTGCCCCAGTGTGGGGGCCTGGGGGACAGGAGCCACCAGAGCCACGCTCTGCTGCAGGGAGCAAAGTGGTTAGATGTCCCCAGGGGGTTAGATGTCCCCAGGGGGTTAGATGTCCCCAGAGGTGCGCAGCCCCAGGTGACATCACCCCCTGTGCCACACAGAGCAGCCACCTCTGTGTGGGAACAGTCCCCAAGCATTGTCACAGGTTGTTCCTTGTCCCACCGCCCATCCCAGCATGCAGGCAGGAGCCGTGCCAGGCAGTGTCACCCTTGTCACCTACCGTGTGTGGCAGCTCTGTCCCTGCTGCCCGGCACAGAGGGGCCCATGGGTGCCTGGCAAGTGGGGCAGGATGTCCTCGGGGTGCTGTTCTGGGGCTGCCGGGGGGCATCACCTCCCCCAAATCCAACTGTGGAGAGAGGAAATCAGGGATGTCCCATGCAGAGCCAGCCAGGAATGTTTGGGAAGAGCTGAGTGGCTTGGGGGGGGGCTGATGAGATGGGACAGGGGGTCTTCCCTGCAGGGAAAGGGGGTCTGCAATGGTGGCTCTGCACTGGCACCTGGGACAGGGCTGGGGACAGGTGACACTGCTTCTAGTGACAGCAGGAACCCCAGGGAAGCCCAGGGAACCCATGGAATCCCAGGAACCCCAGAGAATCCCAGGAACCCCGGGGATTTCTGCCCACACAGGCACAGACAAACAGATGCCAAGGGGGGTTTGAGCTGTGCAGGACCCACATGAGGTCAGGGCATCCCCAGAGCTGCCCAGGTTGGTCCCCTCGGGGGACAGTGGGGTCTGCCCAAGGGACAGTGGGGAGAGCCTCAGGCCATGAGGAATGGGTTTGACTGGCCCCTCCCGAAGCCTCTCCAGTTAATTAATTAAGATCATTAACACGCATTAGAGGTGGTAGGGAAGACTGGAAGGGGTTAGGGGCCACTCACCTGCTGCCATCCTTCCCCTGTGGCATCGGGGACACCCCGAGGTGCCCGGCTCTTCTCGGGGTGCCGGGGTGGCACGTGGTGTCCCTGCCTGGTACCGTGTCCCTGCCGGAGCCCAGCGTGAGCATGGCCAGGGTCCCCAAGGTGAGGGTGGTGGCCTTCAGCCCCACCACCGACCACCACCAGCACCCACCTGTGTACTGTCCCCGAAATGTCACTGCCCCCGGGGGCTTCCCAAGGTGCTTCCGCAGGGCCGGGGGTGCCCGGGGCCCGGCGGGGGAGGGCTCTGCATCGGACAGGGACCCGGGGTGGGACCCGCTGGCACCGAGCTCCACACCTGCAGGACCCGCCCTGGGCTGAGCACTGAAGGCTCCAGGGGACCACCAGGACCTGGTCCCCACGGTCCTGCAGCCCCAGAACCTCCTGCTGCATTTGGGGAGGGGGAGCAGTGTACAGTGAGGAGCGTGTCCCCTCTGTCCCCACCGCCGTGGGGTCCCACTCACCGAGGTCCATCTCTGGCCTGCCCCGGGCCGGCGATGCTGACCTCTCCGTCCGTGTGGGTGTGACTGCGGGGGACACCCTGCCCCGCACCGGGGGGCTCGGGTTCCTGCAGAGGGGACAGAAATGCTGCCACCACCTCCACCTACCCGGCTGGCAGTCCCTTCAAGCCAAACCCCTCCCTGGTCACCGCAGAGCAGGGGATAGGCTGAGGCTGGCCGTGTCCCCACGCTGCCCCCCACACCCCCCAAGTGCCCCCTGCCACCTACCCCGAGGGTGCTGTGTCCTGGGGGGACAATGGTCCGCTGGTCACCGGCTGCCTCCTGGCCGGGGTGACACGGGGAGCGGCTTTTCCCTCGGGATAGCTGCGGGAGCGGTGCAGGCTCTCCAGCCTCTGCCTCAGCCGCCACACCTCGTCCTGCAGCGCCCGGATGGCCTGGCTGCCCCAGGACAGATGTCACCGTCAGGGGGGGGCCGCAGCCAGCAGGGACCCCAGCAGTGCTGGGAGCCTGGGGGAGCATCAGCACCCCCTCACAGATCCCCCCATCACCGGCACCAGCAGCTGTGACGCTCCCCAAAACCAAGCCTGGGGCTGGGCTGGTGTCCTGCACCCAGGGGGTGCCTTTGGGGGGTCCCGGTGTCACCCAGGGGGGGCTGGCCTGGTTCGGGGCGGAGGGGACACAGCCACTCACTCGCGCTCCAGACGGGAGCCCAGCAGGTCACAGTGAGCCGGGTCGAGGGACGGCGGGTCGGGGGACAGGAGGGTGGGGGATGGCGTTTGGGGGGATGGCAGGGGGCTGTTTGGGCTCCTGGCCATGGCTGGGGGGTGGCCACCGTCGCTGGCACAGCTCCTGTCTCCCACCTCCGAGTCCGAGTCCGTGTGAGCTGGGGAGGAAGGGGAGCAGAGTGAGCTGAGACCACAGAGCAGAGGTTGGGTAACAACCTCCCTCCCTCCCTCCCTCCGTCCCTCCGTCCCTCCGTCCCTCCCTCCCTCCCTTCCTCCCGGCAGGGTGACACCAGCAAACCGGTGACACCATCACCACAAGGAGGTCTGGGAACCCCATAAACCAGAGCCACAGAGCCAGGGCCCCCCCAGATCTCTGTCCATCGCCAAGGCCTGTGTACTCACTGCCATCCCCGTCGGGGTCCGGCACCCCCTCGCTGCCCACGCTCTCGGCCCAGCGAGGGGGGGAGCTGCTCTGGGAGGGGCTGTTGGGGGGCAGCCGGGGTCCCCCTCTGCTCCCCGGGGGGTAGATGCCCATCAGTGCTGTCTCGGAGGGAAGCGGGGTCGTCTCCCTCTTCCGTGGGGTACGGAGAGTGCTGGGGATGGGGATGGAAGGTCCCAGCGAGCCCAGAGTCCTGAGGAAGGGACAGGTCACGCAGGCAGCCCCCAGGGCTCACCCCTGGCCGCAGAAACCCTGCACATCCCCAGCCCTGCCAGAACCCTGCTCCCCACACCCTCAATGCCTCTCCCGCCATCCCTGCTCCTCTTCAATCCTCCCAGTGCCGCAGGCAGAGCCGAATTCCTGAGGGCCGTACCCTGGGCCAGGGGGATGGTGCTCGGGGGTGTGCACGGGGGGTGACACCCTGCTGGCCTCCGAGCCCACGAAGCCGCTGTCGGTCTCGGGGGACACGATGCGCTGCTCCTGCAGAGGCATGGGGAGAGCAGGATGGGTGCCCAGCAGCCCGGAATGCTCTGGGGTGCTCTCAGGTGGGGACCCGCAGTCCCAGGGACTCACCTTGCGGGGGGGCAGTGGCAGTGCTGCCTGTCCCACTGCTGTGGAGGGACAGGGGCACCCGTGGCGGCCCAGGGACCCCCAGGGAGGGCTTGGCAGAGGCTGGTGGCTCCTCAGCAGCGGCAGGGGAGGGGTGGCCCCATGTATCCTCCTGGTTTGGGGGTCCTCTGGAGGGAAGTGTCGCAGCTCTTCTCTCGGGGAGGTGCCTGTAGGGAGGGGATGGAGCAGAAATGATGGGGCAGAGTGACCCCAGACGTGGGGAAATGTCCTGGCCCAGCTCTCCCATGGAGGCAGTTAACTGTGAGGTAAAACTGGAGACCTGATGCCAAACCTCCGGCTCCCTCCTGCCTGGGCACTCGACCTCCCACAGCACTTACGAGGGCAAAGCCTCGAGGCTGGGCCCCTCCTCGAGTGACCGTGTCCTGCAGGGGACCTTGCTGGGGCCACCATCCCCTGCGGTGGGTGCATCCCCCTCCTCCTGGGACCCGCTCTCCACCAGGCTCAGCTGCTCCAGGCTCAGTGACTCCGGCAAGGACTTGAAGTGCTTGTACCTGGGGGGACCCGCGGGTGGGTTTGGGGACATGCTCCATGCCCGTGTGCCCCCTGCCCCACTGTGAGGGCACTCACTGCTCCAGCAGGTCCCCGAAATCCTCCTCCACTTGGCGCTGCTTGTGCCAGAGGGGCCAGAGCAGCCCCCCTGCCATCCCCTCGCTGTCCCCCACTGTCCCCCGGGGACCCTCCACCAGCGCAGGGCTCTGTGGGCACAGCAAAAGGGGGTGAGGGAGGCAACCCCCCATAAATGCAGTGGGGTGGGTGGGGAACCTTTGCATCCCCAGCTCACCTCGGGGAGGGGGGAGTGTGCAGCTGGTGGTGGGGAAGGGGCTGGGGGGCAGCGGGGCTGAGGGAGGGGCTGAGGGAGGGGCTGCCGTCTGCCCCCCGGCTCCAGCCGCTCCTTCAGCCCCTCCAGGCGCAGCCCCAGGCGGTAAATCTCCCCTTCCACTGCCCTGCAAGACACCAGCCATCAGTGGGGGGGGGACAGCGACCCCCGGGGACTCTCCGGGGGCTCTGGGGAGGGGGCGGCAGGGGGACTGAGCACGTACCGGTCAGGATCAAACCCTCCCGCAGCCTCCGGGAGCTGCTGCCGGCCCCGCAGGTATTCCCGCTCCAGCGCATCCTGCGCGTCCTTCAGCATCCTCATCCTCTGCGGCACAAGGGTGCGGGGTCCGAGCCTGTCCACTGAGCCTGCCCCGGGTACCGCCACCCCCCGCGGTCCTGCCGCCCCCCCGGCTGGGGTCCGGGAAGGGGCTGACGCACCTGGAGCTGTTCCGAGGGTGCGGGGGTCCCTGCACGCATCCAGCTTTCGAAGGATTCCACCTGGCCAGGATTGTACGGCTGAGCCCGGCCCTGCTGTGTCCCTCGCTCCGCACCCCTTAGACCCCCCCATGAAGCACCCCCAGAGACTGCTCCGGAACCATCCCCCACTGCAGCCCCCTCCCCAGCCTGCCTGCCTTCCCAGCACCCCACAACCCTCCCCCTCTCCACAACCCCCTCCTGCAGCATCTCCCCCAACCCCTCCAATCCAGCCCCCCTCTGCAGTTGCCCCCAGCACCCTCTGCACCCCAGGTTATCCCTACAATCCCCTCCAGAACTTCCCCAAACCCCTTTCCCGCTACCCCTCCTCTGCATCCCCCACATCCCCCACCAGCACTTCATTTCCCAAAAGCCTTTCTCCATGCAGCCCCCCTCCTCACAGCCCCCCAGCACTCCCCTCTACAGCTCCCCTTTCCCGATCTCTCCACACCCCAGCTCCGCCAGCAGCCTCCCACCCTTACCTGTGCCTGCAGCCTGCGGCTCTGCCCCGCCAGTGCCCGGGTGAGCCGGGGCCCGGGGCAGCAGCAGGGCCCGGGGCAGCTGGGGCAGCACCCCCCGGGCAGAGGAGGGGACCGAGGTTGGGGTGAACCCCCCCGCTCTGACGGTCCCGGGGCTGCAGCTGCGAGAAAACGCGAGGACAGGTGACACCGCAGCACCGGTGACCCCGGCGTGGGGAAGGGGCTGTGGGGGAGCATCCCCCAAAACCGGAGGGCGGTGAGCTGGGCAGGGCACATGGGCCAACACACCTGCACCTGGCGAGGCCGGGGCTGTGGCCGGGGCTGTGGCCATGCCGAGAGCCGCTGTCCGTGCCTGCGGGATGCTGAGGGTCATCACCCGGCTCCCGGTGGCCACGGTGCCCACGGCGAGGCTGCGGCTGGGCTGTGGCGGGTCGGAGAACAGGCTCACCTGGGCAGGGAGAGCGGGTTTGGGCAGCCAGCCTGCAGCCCGACCCACTCACCGTGCCCCGGGGCATCCTGAAGCGTCTCATGGGCACAGCCGGTGGGTGGGGTGAAGGTGGGGACACGCGTGCGGGGGTCGGTTGGCACAGCCCTGCCTCAGTTTCCCCACCCACGCAGTGGTACAGGGCGGGAGGTGACAGAGGTGACACGGGGACGCGCTTCCTCCCGTGGCCCTGCCATCTCAGAGAAGTGCCCCGCCATTCCCGGGACAATCCAGCTCAACCACCACCCTGGCACGGAGGGGACCCCGCCAGGTGGGGGGGCGCGGTGGTCCCCAGGCTGCTGTGGGCTCTGCGGTGACCTCAACCCCCCCTCCCTGGGCTGGGACTGCTCAACCGCAGCTCTCCAGGAGGAGGAAGAGGAGGGGGGACGGGGGAGGAAGACACAACAAATAACCTCAGGGAGGGGGGAGCAGAGTGGGGAACGCCCCCAGGCATCCTGGCCCCCCACCCACCCTGGCGCCCAGGCGCAGCTGGTCGATGGTGTTCTCAGCCTCGGCATACTTGGTCAGCAGCTTGTGGTAATCGTCCTGCGGGGAGGGGACACCAGTGGGTGACAGCACCCGGCACGGGGGACACCCGAGGGGTGGGTGCTAAAGCAGCCCCATGTGGGCACAGCAAGGCTGAGGGAGTCACATGGGTAGGGTGCAGAAACCCCCCTCTCCAAAACACCCGACACATCTGTGCAGATGTGGCCCTGTTTGTCTGCGTGGGAACAGCCCCCCTCTCCTCCCAGGGGGACAGACATCCTGAGGGTGACAAGCTCTGGTGGGGTGATCGGCATGAGCATCCTGTCTCCAGCCTGAGCGCTGCCCACATCCCTGCTCCTTCCCTCCTCGCCAGCTCCATGCAGGACCGGGAAGGGGTGACCAGCACCAAACCCCCATCGGTGTCCCAGAGACAGTGACACCCCCGTTTCCCCTGCTCCCCCCAGCCTGGAGATCTCCCAGCACGGCCGCTCTGGCTGAACCGGTGGGAGCTGGGTGTTACCTGGAGCTGCTGCACCAGCGCCGTGGCTTGTCTGGGGGACCTGAACTCCTGCGGCAGCCTGGCCGTGCTGGGGGGCTGCGGGGACACCCCCTCCCCGCTGCTCAGCAGCACCTCCCGGACGATTTCGGCCGGGGATTTGAAGCCGATGGGGCCGGCGGGGCCGCGGGGGCGGGCGGGCAGCACTCGGCCCCGGGGAGGGCGGTAGCTCTGGTCGAATTTCACCCTCGCTTCCACCTTGGAGAGGTCGGGCAGAGGGTGGTTGAGGCGCCCTCGGCCGTACTGGGTGCCCTCGGTGCCCGTTCCAGAGGGATCCCTCGTCCCCTTGCCCCCCGTTCGCCTCCGGGGGCTCAGGGATCGCGAGTGCCGGCCGGGCTTGGGGGGCACCACGGCGGGCGCTGCTTTCTTGGGCACTCGGGACCTGCCGTGCCCTTGGGGTGCCGGGGGATTCCCGGCACCCTGGGGCTGCCCGGTGGGTGCCAAGCCAGCGGTGACGGGGACCGGCATCCCTGTGCCAGCTGTCTGGGGCTCGGGGACACGCTCGGGGCTGGGGTCATCGGTGCACAGGTGCAGGGGGAGGCTCCGCCTCGGGCTCCACTCCTGCCTGTGCCCCCCGATGGTGTTCCCGGCCGTGCCCCAGCCCCGGTGCTGGCAAGACGGGGTGCCGGGGCCAGGGCTGGTGTCTGACAGCCCTGAGGTGTCCCCCCCGTCCGTGCTGCAGCCCCGGGGCTGGCGGAGAGCCCGGCCATCCTTCAAAGCCTCGGGGCTGCCGCTGGAGCCCTCAGAGGACAGCTCGGGGTAGGGCTCCCCATCGCTCTCTGCCCCCCAGGGCCCCTCGTCTCCCCCGGAGCTGCCCCGCTCCTCATCCTCCTCGGCCGGGTCCTGCCGCGGGTGCCAGCGCCCCTCCTCTGCCGGGGACCCCTCCTCCGGCTCCTCACTGTCACCTGCAAAACACCGGCACCGCGGGGCTGTCGCCACCCAGACCCTGTCGGTGTCCCAAGCCCCTCGCAGCCCCCCTTGGCTCCCGCAGCTCCTGGGACATTTGGAACCACCCCTTTAGGGCGGGAGGAGGGCAGCACTCACCCCACGGTGGGCTCCTGGCACCCCCTCCCAGGCCGATGACCCCATCCTCGTCCATCCGCCTTTCAAAGTCGTCTTCTTCCTCCTCCTCCTCCTCCTCGCCCTGCCAGCGCGTCAGTTCTGTTTGTGTCCAGCGCAGCCATGGTGCCGGGCTGGCCATGGCCGCGGGCGTGCCGGCCCCGTCACTTGTGTCGCTTCATGGCCCGGCGGCGGTGGCGGCGGGCTGGGGACCTCCTTGTCGCGAATGTAGGTCACAGCATCGCCGCCGCGTCCTGGGGGGGGCCGGGGGAGAGGGAGGGATGCTCAGCAGGACATGGTGGGCTCTGTTTGAGGTGTCTTCCCCACGCTAGCAGGGCCTCGCTTGTCCCCCAAATCCCGGGGACAAGAGCAACTCGTTATGAGGGAGGGGACACCCTCGGATTAGACCCCCGCCACTCTGCATCCCACCACGGAGCTGCAGCTGCCACATCTCACCCAGCTGTGAGGTCCTCGTGGGGACAGAGCCCCTCAGGGCCACCCCAAAAGGTTTGTGCCCCTGCAGGAACACCCAGCCCATGCTGGCACCCTGTGGATGTCACCCCAGCTGGGCAGCCACACCCTGGGGACCAGCAGCAGTGCTGGGAGCACCCCAAAGACCCCTCTGGATGTGGGATCACAGCAGAGACCTGACACACAAATTCCACTGATGATCCCAAAGCATGAGCTCCCCCCTCACCCCCACCCGGGGTTCCCATCAGCAGCTGGAGAAACCCCAAATGTGGGGTGTGGCAAGAAAGGCCATGGGTGTTTCCGACCAGTATCCCCTCTGCTGGATTTGAGCCCCATAAACACAAATTTGGCCTGGGGGGCTAAACCAGCCCCAGGCAGGGGACACTCACCCTCTACCAGCAGCCCCAGCACATCCCCAGCACCATGGTCCCATGGGGAGTCCTTCTGAGCACCCCAAAACCTTCCTGTGCTTGTGGGGCAGCCCAGCTTTTGCAGAAGGAGGAAATGATGCTTCCTGCAAGTTCGAAGGTGGCCACAAAAGTTTTAACCCCATCCGGCCCTGCGCAGTGGGGGCCGAACCTCCTTCTGCAGCATCTTCCATCAAAACCTTTTTTTTTTTAACCTAGCTCAGAGCAAAATGCTGTAGGAATAAAGGGGAGGGAGATCCCTGTGACTATCAGCAGCTGGTGAAAAAAACATTAGCATGAGGATCTTCCAGGAGACCTAAAATTAAACTTTAAAGCCCCAAAATTCAGCCAGGTGGATCCCCAAAATTTAGAAATTTCCAAAGGGAGGATCCAGCAGGCCCCATCCTGGCATGCTGCCCACAATCCCAGGGATGATATGGCTGTACCCGGGGATGCTGTGGCCTGTCTTGGCACATTCACAGGCAGCCAATTAAGCCAGCTCGTTACTGTGTAATTAGTGGCACGCAGAAGACAGCTTGATGAGCTAATGAAACCACAGCACAGTCCCTGGGGTGGCTGCTCTTAGCCAGAGGGTGCTGCGATGATTTTGGGGTGCTGCTGGCTCGGGGGTGGTGGTGATGAGGAGTAAACCTATCCATGACACCCACATGCTCCAGGAAAAGTTTTCTCATCCACTCCCAAGCCTCAGATCTGCAAATTCCTTGGGTGCTTGTGAGGTTTGAGGTTATTTTCCAGCACACATGGCATCAAGAGCATCAGCCTTGCATCAGCCTTGCTCCCTGCCCCAATCCTTGGGGCATTCCAGGCAGAAGCAAACCCCAAAGCATCCCTTAGAGTCTTGCAAACCTCCTGAGGGGTTTGCATGAGGTTTTCATACACACACTGAGTGGGTAACTCCATTCTCCACACCTGGAGATACTCCACAGCTTCTCCTGCCACCAGGAAGGACGGGGCTTGTCCAGGGGATTCTTCAGACTCTGAGCTACTGAAAACAACCATGGATTTTGGCTTTAGCTCCTCCCTGAGCTAGGATGTTTCCAGCCCCAAGTCCTTACACATATCCCAGAGATCCCCACCAAAGTGCCTCCCATCCCACCTCGAGTCCTGCAGGATCCCAGAGCAATGAGGAGCCCCAAACACCACACCCAGGATTCCCAGAGGGAGAGTGAAAGGAGCCTGGTGGTCCTGTTCTCTTGGGATGAAGAGGGTTAAAACATTCCCAAACCATTTCTGGTGTTTCTTTAACCCCATCTCGGGCAAAGGATGGGGATTTTGCATCTCCTGAAGGAGGCCATGCCTAACCCACATGCCACTGGCTGTCACCCCATCTCTGATTAGTGGTTCTCACATGCACAGCCCACAGAAGCTGCAGTCTGCAGGATCCACTTCCAAACCCAGCCACAGTTACTGCTTTCCCAGAAAGTCCCTCAGCTGATGGTCATGGTGGCAAGAGTGAAAAATCTCAGATTCTTTTCCCCCCTCTATGTGATACTCTCGCTTTTATGGGAGCACAGAAAAGCTTGAAAAATGATGTGGCTTTGTGCTCAGCAGCCACGAATCACACAGAAACAACCCCAAATGTGTGTGCAGAAATAAATCCATAGATTTTCATTTTCCTCTTTGTAAGCCAGAATTTTTGCAACAGGCAACTGGAAGAAGAGCTAAAAAGAAATTTAAAAGCCTCAGCTAGCAAGCCCTGAACTCTGTGCCAGCCCCTCAACCTCTCTCTTGCCCTAAAAATCCCAGCCAGTGCTGTCCCAAATTGTGGCTCAGGGAGGAGATGCTCAGCCGAGGGAGGGGTGCTGAGTGCTGCCTGTCCCTGTCCTCAGCTCCAAACCCCTGATCCTTTCCACAGGCAGCACAGATCCCATCCCTACCCCGTGGGAAGGATGGAGGTGTGAGGCTAAGCCCACCCAGCTCATTACACGTGTGGGGCAGGGAAGCAGCAGCCATCAAGGCCAGCACGAAGCCATCGTGGCTCCTGGGTTTATCAGTGGTGACAGCAGAGGAGACAGGAGCATCCTCCGCCCCAGGGCTTGCCTGGTGACAGGCAGGGGGGGACAGGGCTGCTGTCACTCTGCCTTCACTGCCCTGTCAACCCCGGGCACAGCAGGGGGGATGGGGGGCTCTAAACCTCACACCTCTATCCCCACAACCCCTGAGTGATATGGAATCACTCTCCTTCCCTGTATCCCAAAAATCACTTGCCTGGGATGGGTTAAAGCCCCCCTGCACATCCATGCCTACTTGTATATACCCCGATGGATATTTTGCATCTCTTTTAGGGAGGTTTGAAGGAGGCCAGAACGGCCTCGGGCAGAAACTTGGCAAGGGATGTCTGCGCTCCAGGAGGGAGAAATTCCTGGTGTATAAACCCTTTTTTAAAGCCCACAGAGCCCCGTTTTTATAGGCATGAAAGAGGGCAGAGAAGCGGAAACGCTGCGTTCTTAGTTTGCATTATTTCCTACTAGAACAAGGGAGGGACCATCACAGTGAGGAAGAGCCTGACAAACCTCCCTGGTCCTCTGAAAGCACATGCCTGTCACCATCACTCCAAAGCCCACGTGTCACCCCAATTTCAGCGGCTGCAGGGGCCATGCCCCCCCCCCCCCCCCCCCCCCCGCCCCGCCCCCCCCCCCCCCCCAGCCCCCCAAACTGTCACACCCCCATGGAAAGGCACCAAAAATGGTGGAAATGTCCTTTTTCTATCGCTTGCACCGCAGCAAAGCCCCACGGCAGGACAGGGAGCTCTCCTTTCCCACCCCCTCCTTAGCACATGCACCCTCCTGTCCTCGCTGGGGACACTCCGGGTGCTGCCCCAGGGCTGAACCCCCCCAGACCCGCAGGGCCGGATACCCTGAAGGATGCCCTGAAGGACAGCCTTAATCCCCGTCTAGAGAGAGCTGTCGCGGTCCCCACGCCACAGCCGGTGGCACTGAGATCCCTTCTTAGCACAGGGCGGCGGGGACTCGGCAGGGCAGCTGGCCGGGGAGATTGTGCTGGGGTGAACCAGGCACAGCTTCTCTGGGCAGCCTGTGTCACGGCCTCAACCTCTCACAGCAAAGAATTCCTCCCCAGTATCCCATCCAGCCCTGCTCTTTGTCAATTTAAAGCCATTCCGTGTCCTGGCCCTCCATCCCTTGTCCCTCCCCAGCTCTCCTGGAGCCCCTTGAAGCACTGGGAGCGGCTCTGAGCTCTCCCCGAAGCTTTTCCATCCCCGACTATACGGACAGTGCCTGCCCTGCCGCGCTCTCCGCCTGCCCTTGAACTTTCAGAAGTGATTTAAGCGCTGCCCGGAAGGTACCGAGAAGCTGCGGCGGAACACGGGACACCCACGGGCACCCCCGGGCTGCCAGGGACACGGCTGCCCTTTAAATAAAACGCGGAACTGAAGCCGAACGCTGCCCCGGCGACTTCCCCGGCAGCCGCCGGCCCCGCAGCCTCCGCCGAGCCCCGGCCATGCCTCCGAGCCGCCTCCGCAGCCCCTGACGAAACTCTCCCGGAATCCTCCGGCACCGGCGGGGAGGAGGCACCGCCAGAAGAAAAGTTATGACAAGATTCCTCGGGGCCACGAAGGCTGCGATGGCGTGGGGAGGACCCGCCTCGGCCAGAAGCGGCGTGTCCCGCATCCTCCCGGCGTGTCCCGCATCCTCCCGGCGTGTCCTCGGGCCGCAGGGACCCCTCCGGGGCCGGGGGTCCCCCCGCTCCGCCCAGGGACCCCAAGCAGCTCCCGTCTGCGGGCCAGCCCTGCCCGAGCCGGGCTCAGCAGAGCCGGCAGCTCTGGATGCGGCCCCGGGCTGTGGCCCGCGGGCTGTGCCCCGAGCTGTGCCTCCGGCAGCGCCCCGGGAGCCCTCTCCTTCCTTCCAGCTGCAGCAGGCGGCTTGCAGGGAGCAGCCGAGCCATTCCCGCCCCGCCGGGCACAGCTGGGGCACAGCTGGCCCGAGGGCACCGCTGGAGAGGCTCCCTCAGCCCCGCGCAATGCCCACCTGTGGGGAGGGCCCGGCCGGCGCCTCCGCGGCCGGCGCTGGGCGGCTCCGGTGCCGATCCCGATGCCAGTCCCGGTTGTGATGCCGATCCCGATCCCGATCCCGATCCCGGTCCCGATCCAGCCCCGGCCCGGCCCCGCCGGACAAAAGCGCGGCCCGCGGCGCCAGGGGGCGTGGCCTCCCCTCATTAGCATACCCGCCGCACTCCGCCAATCCGCGCGCGGAGCGGGAGGGCGTTAGCATAAATCCCGCCCATCTCACATTTGCATATCCCGCGGCTGACAGCCAATCAGAGCCGCGGCTGACGGGACCTCATTGGCATAATTAATGCAGCGCGGGCACCCCCTGGTGGGACACTGCCCATTCCCGGGATCCCAAGGGATGGGATGGGATGGGATAATGGGATGGGATAATGGGATGGGATGGGATAATGGGATGGGATAATGGAATGGGATGGGATGGGACGGGATAATGGGATGGGATGGGATGGGATGGGATAATGGGATGGGATAATGGGATGGGACGGGACGGGACGGGACGGGACGGGATGGGATGGGACAGGATGGGATGGGACGGGACGGGACGGGACGGGACGGGACGGGACGGGATGGGATGGGATGGGATGGGATGGGATGGGACGGGACGGGACGGGACGGGACGGGATGGGATGGGATGTAATGCGATGGACAATCCCAGGGATCTTTAGCAGGGATTGAGATGAGAAGGGGGAAGAAGAGATGGGGTAGGAATGATTGTGATTGGAAAGAATGAGGTGGGATGGAATAAAATGGGGATAGGACTGGGTGTGTGATAAGATGGGAATAAGGACTGGATGGGTCAAAGGTGGGATGGGATGAAGCTGACACAGAGCATCCCCTCCCAGCCCACCACTACCATTGCACTCCTTCCTGCCCTGCCAACCCTGGGAAGCTCCCAGGATATTAGGGAAAATATCTTGGCAGCCCTGCCCCTTCCTACCCCCTCATCCCAGGCCCCAAAGCACCCCTCAAGCTCAGCCTCTTTTCTACCCTGATAGATTTATTGAAAAATTAAAAGCACAAGCTCTGTATATATAAATACGACGACATTGCCAGCGATTTACAAGGCCTCCAGTTGCTCTCTCTGCATCCTCACCCGTGGCCGGTGCCACCCACCCGGGCACCTTGGGGACCCCCAAAACTCCCTCCAGCCCGAGCCACGGGCCCACCTCGCTGTGTGTGTGGCACTCAAATGACAGCGGGGACACCCAGACTGTGCCATCCCCCTGCCCCGCTCCCAGCCTGGCTGAGGGGAAAGGATGTTCCCTACCCCAGAGAGGACAGGGACCGAGACTTTCAGGGATGTGCCCGCTCTCAGCCTGCCCTGCCCAGGCAGTGAGTCTGCAGCGGGCATGGGGGACATTTGGGGACAAGCTGGGGGTGTCTGCGTGTGCGGGGTGGCGTGGCCAGCGGGGGCTGTGCGTGGTGGGACGCTGCTGTCACACCTCAGCTCCATCCTCCATCCCCATCTGAGCGCTCCCTGTCCGCCAGGCCAGCGCTGCCCAAACCCCGCTCCTAAAGGGCGACGTTGAATTCTGTGACCAAGAAATCGATGTAGTCCTTTTCCTTCAGCTTAAAGGCCTCGGCGATGATCCGGGCGGCTTCCCGGTGCTCTTTTCCTCGCAGTCCGGTGCCGTTCACCTCCAAAATGACGTGTCCCACTTTCAGCTTCCCACAGTTGTGTGCTGAGCCCCCCCGCTGCAGGAGAGAGAGGGGTCAGCCCATGTTTCCAACACTCTCTGCATCAACCAGGGGGGGATAAACGGGAAATATTTCATATCTGACATGATGGATGCGAAGTATTTTACTTTTTGGAGAGAGGGGATGAATCTGGCTTTCTCCCCTGCTTGCTCCTGGAGCGTGACGCCAGCTGGGATGGCCAAGAATAACCAAGGCAGAGTTGGCTCTGCTTTTCTTTGCTGTAAATAACTTGAATTTTGCCCCAATTAAACAGCAAACAGGGAGACAGCTCCAGAGGGCTCAGTTCCCTGGCTCCCATCCACCATTCCCCCTTCTCAATCCTCTGTCTGGCAGTTTCCAGACATCTGGAGACAGCAGCCAAGCTTTCAGGGCTGCCCTGATCCCCTCGGAGATGTCTGGAGCAAACACCAGGAGGTGTGTTCTGGGATGGGATCATCCACGGGACACAGATGCCAGCACGGCACTGCAGAGCGGTGCCTGGGGAGGTGCAGGGCTGTAGAGGGGAGACAAACCCCAAAATCCCCCTGGCCAGGGCTCAAGGGCTTTCCCCAGCCTGCCCAGGGAGGAGAGGGATGGTGTGTGCAGGGTGTGCCAGCCCAGCCTGCCCTACCTGGATGGTGACGATGCGGGGCAGCGGCTGCCGTGTGTTCGCACCACCCTCGATGGCGATGCCCAAGGTGGGAGCGCTCTTGGACACCCGGATCAGACACGACGTGGGCTCCAGGAGCCCTGGCTGTGGGGACAGATGGCAGCACTGCTGAGGGGGCCTGGACACTGTGTGCCAGCCTCGGCCAGGGCCCCACAGCAGGCAGGGACACTCCGGCTGCCACCACAGAGGGACAGGCACAGCCTGCAGTTGCTTTCTGACTCCTGTCATCTGAAATCTCACCTCTGGGCAGGTCTGGAAGGGTTTGGGAAGGAGCAGAGCAGCTCTCTGCCTGCCTGCCTGCCTGTGTCCCTCAGCCTCACCACCACCAGAAACCCCCTAAGTTATGTCTGATACCCGCTGCCACCTTCCCTTTGGGCCACAGGTGATTTCACTCATGTGGCTTGTGGATGTCCCTTTAGAGCCAGGAATACTCCCATGCCCCAGACAGCTGCTTGCTGGATTTGAGAGGGATGGGATTTACCCCGGACACAGTGAATCAGCCCTACAGTGCCTCTCTCAGCCACTCCTGACCCGTCCCCACAGCTCAGCCCCCCAGAGCACTGACTGGCCCTCAGCAGAGAGGATAACTATCCCAGCTAAGCACGGCTGAGTGGTTGCTGCCTGTGGGCAGAGGGAGTGGAACGGGCTGGCCAAGGCAGAGGGGCACAGCCCCGGGTGCCCCCTCCCACACAGAGCAGCACCCCCGGCCCCCCTCACCGGCTTGGAGGCCCCTTCTGCCGCCCCCTCGCTCCTCGTGGCCTCCTTGAGGCTCCGGCTTTTCCCGGGGCCGGGCTGCCGGCTCTTGTCCTTGCCGCTCGTCTCGACCTCCCCGATGTCCACCCCGCTGTCCTCGCTGAGGGTCTGCCCGCTGTCCGACAGCTGGGAGAGCGTGGAGGCTGGGGAGAGACGCGGCGTTAGCGGGCGGGCAGCGCCAGGGCCGGGATGGCCGAGCGCCCACGGGCCACGGGGCGAGGGCAGCTCCCATTGCCAGGGCTGGGCAGCTTCCCTGGGATTCACACCGGCACTGCAGAGCAAGGTTCCCAAGCAGGCCCCTTCAGACCATGGAATTGCTCAGGTGGGAAAAGCCCTCTCACATCATCGAGTCCAACCACAAGACCAGCACTGCCAAGGCCACTGCTAAACCATGTCCCCGAGTGCCACATCTATACTTTTAAATTCTCTCAGGGATAGGATCTGCACCACTGCCCTGGGCAGCTGCTCCCAATGCCTGATCACTCTTTCAGTGAAGAGATTTTCCCAATATCCAACCTGAAGCTCCCCTGGCACAGCTTGAGGCCATCTCCCCTTGTCCTGGGAGAAGAGATTCACCACAACCTCCCTGCACCCTCCTGTCAGAAGAGCAGAGCTGTGCACAGGCAGCATCAGGAGACAAGTGGCCTCACACTCTGGGCTGGAATCCAAGCCAGATCCCAAACTGGGATGGAGGGAGACAGCGATGAATTCAGGGATCCTGCTGGAGGGCAGTTTATGCAGCCCATGCTCCACAACTGGGAGAGGAGCCAGGAACGAAGCCAAGTGAAGAGGTGCTGCCGTGTCGGAGCTTTCTGCCCTTTGCGGATGAGCCCCAGGTGCAGACGGAGCCGGGCAATGTCGGGAGCGGCGGCGGCCGGGCCTGAGGGGCGGGCGGGAGCGGGAACGGGCCGGCTGCACTGACGGCACCGGGCCACACGGGGGCGAAATTGCCGCTCTGCCCGTCCCGCAGCGCGGGGGGCTCGGGACCCCCTGGGACACCCGGGATCCACCGGGACACCCGGGATCCACCGGGACACCCGGGATCCACCGGGATTCACCGGGACACCCGGGATCCACCGGGACACCCCTGGATCCACCGGGATCCACCGGGACACCCGGGATCCACCGGGATCCACCGGGACACCCCTGGATCCACCGGGATCCCCTGGATCCACTGGGACACCCCTGGATCCACCGGGACATCCCTGGATCCACTGGGACATCCCTGGATCCACCGGGATCCCCTGTATCCACCGGGACATCCCTGGATCCACCGGGATCCCCTGTATCCACCGGGACATCCCTATATCCACCGGGACATCCCTGTATCCACCGGGACACCCCTGGATCCACCGGGACATCCCTGTATCCACCGGGACACCCCTGGATCCACCGGGACACCCCTGGATCCACCGGGACACCCGGGATCCACCGGGACACCCCTGGATCCACCGGGACATCCCTGGATCCCCCTTCCCTCTCCATGTCCGAGACCCCCTGGATCCTCCTTTTCTCTCCATCTCCGAGGGTTCCCAGGATTCCCCCGGGGCCCCTCTTCTCCATGTCTGAGATCCTCCTGGATCCCCCTTCCCTCTCCATGTCCGAGATCCCTCTGGATCCCCCTTCCCTCTTCATGTCTGAGATCCCCCTGGATCCCTCTTCCCTCTCCATGTCCCAGAGACCCCCTCTTAAACCCCCTTTTCTCTCTGTCTCTGAGGGATCCTGGGATTCCCCTGAGGCCCCCTTTTCTCCATGTCCAAGAGATCCCCCTGGATCCCCCTTCCTTCTCTGAGATCCCCCCTGGACCCTCCATCCCTCTCTATGTCTGAGGGACCCATGGGGCCCTGCACATTGCTCCCTCACCTCCACTTCTCTCCTGGGATAAACGTGACTCCCAAGCTGAGTGTGGGCACGATCAGAATTTTTTCTCCCCCCCCCTAAAATACAAAGCTAATGAGAAAGCACCAGAATTATTTCTGGTCCTTGAGATCACAGAACAGCCTGGGTTGGAAAGGATCTTAAAGCTCACTGCATCCTGCCATGGGCAGGGACACTTTCCACTGGACTGAGCCTCATCCAGCCTGGCCTGGGACACTGCCAGGGATCCAGGGGCAGCCACAGCTGCTCTGGGCACCCTGTGCCAGGGCCTGCCCACCCTGCCAGGGAACAATTCCTGCCCAATATCCCAGCTAATCCTGGGAAAGCCATTCCCTGTATTCTGTCCCTCCATCCCTTGTCCCCAGTCCCTCTCCAGCTCTCCTGGAGCCTCTTCAGGCCCTGGCAGGGGCTCTTAGCTCTCCCTGGAGCCTTCCCCTCTCCAGGTGAACACCCCCAGGACCCTCAGTCTCCACAGAAGAGCTGCTCCAACCTTTGGATCATGAGACCCATCCTGATAAGTTACCTTGAGATCTGTGTCCTGTCCCCTTTTTCTGTCTCCAAACACCCCAGGGATGTTTTTTTCCAGCTGCTAAGGTGACACCCACCTCTGGCCTGGGGCAGGGGCCTCACTTCATTGACGTCAGGCTCGCTGTTGGGCTGGTGCACCTCCACCATGATGAAATGTTGGTTGGCCACAGCCTGGGGGCTGCCCTTGTCCGGGGGAGGGGGCGCGGGGTGCGGGGGCGGAGGAGGAGGGGCTGGGGGGCTCTGAAGCCCCTCCGGGGATGGGCTCTTCAGCCTGGTGGGGGACTGCACCCTGGGGAAGGGCCCGATGGGGCGCTGGCTGAGCAGGGAGAGCTGGGCATCCGCCGGCCTGCGGGAGCCGTGCAGGGATGGAGAGATGGTGGCGTAGATGGCGCTGGGGGCAGAATCCTCGGTGGATGTGGAGACCGTGGAGGTCACACTGACCGTGTCCTTCTCAGGGGGGTTGGGAGGGGGAGAGGGGTTTCGGGGGGCCACGAAGAAAAGGCCAGACTGGGAGGACTCGGAGGAGGGGCGCTTGGGCTTGTCCTTCCCTGGGAGCCGGTGCTGGGCAGGGGAAGGGTCCAGGGTCTGGGGGGCTGATGGAGGAGGAGGAGGCTTGAAGTTGGGTGGTTCCTCTGGGAAGGAGGAGAGATCATCCTGCCAAAGCAAACAGAGTTTGTAGGATACCATGCCCAGGCTCAGTGTCAGTGCATCTTCATCCTCACACTGGCCCATGGCTGAAGGAGCTGGTTGTTATAGAAACACCTTCCTGACCTGAGAGTGTTACAGAAACACCTTCCTGACCTGAGAGTGTTACAGAAACACCTTCCTGACCTGAGAGTGTTACAGAAACACCTTCCTGACCTGAGAGTGTTACAGAAACACCTTCCTGACCGTCTGACAATGAGAATATGACTCAGGAACGAGCAGAGCTGCAGAACAACCCACCCAGCCTTCGCTTTGGTTTGCACAAGGCTGCTCCTTTGCAGCCAGCCCGAATCCTTCTCCTGAAGCTCTGACTAACTGGGTTCAGTGCCTCCCCTGGGCAGTGATATGGCAGAGCTGCTGAAGCTGAGGCACAACCCAGCACCCCCAGTTTGCCTCCTGCTCCCACCCAGCTCCGTGCAGGGCCTTACCAGGGACACATCTGGCAGGGTGTTGATGCTGCTCTGGTGGCAGTCCCCAGCTCCCTCCAGTTCTGACGTGTTCTGAGAGGGCAGAGAAGGAAGAGAGATCCATGGCACAGCAGCAGGAGCAACCAGCACAGTGCCAGCGTGACAGGGGACGGGCAGAGGGACTCTCCAAACCCCTCCCCATGCAGGGCCAGCCCGACCCAAAGGGTTTTGCCTCCTTGGGGGTGCCCTGTAGACACCCAGTTTTGTTGGGATGCAGGCTCTCCCAAGCTACGGAATGTGCTCAGAGCACGCTGTGCACCTGATAGGTTGGGGTGAGCTCCTCCAGGCCCAAGTCAGCTGCTCCTGTCGAACTCGGAAGGAGGGAAGGAACCACCCTGAGGGGTGCAGGGTCAATACCCGGATTTTTTTTCCCCAGAGGAAGGACAATAGAAATTTTAAAACCCCTGCAACCCAGAGCAGTGGGTCTCAGACACAAGGAGAAGCTGCTGCCACTGCTTTGTGAGTCCAAAAACGTCACCAGGAAATGCCACACCACAGTTCTGAGGATATCGCAGCTCCAAAAATCCAGAAGGAACTTCCTGTGGCAATCTGTCAGTAGGGGTGGGTCCAGGGAGAGGCCATGGGTGCAGCCAAGCAGAGCAAACCTGGCTAAGTCAGGGGTGGCAGAGTGGGGGGCACAGCAGAGTGGGGGGCACAGCAGAGCTGGGGGTGCAGCTCTGCCCTGGGGAGCTGTGCCTGGCCCTGCTGAGGGAATCCTCTGCCAGCGGGGACCAGACCATCTCCAGCTCCCCTAGTGCCCCTGCCACAGCAAACCCAGCCTCAGCCTCCTCCCTGCAGTGTCTGCTGCTCTGGAGGGGGATGCTGCTGCTCAGCAAGGCTGAACTCAGCTCCTGTCACGCTCCCAGGGCTGTTTGGATGGGGCAGGGCACAGTTTGTGTCTAAGTGCCTGTTATTTATTGCAGGGTAAACAGCTGATTAGCTGAAACGCTGCTGCATCTGCATCTCCCCCAGCTGCTGGAGGCTGCTGCTGTGCCTGTGAGATGTTCGTGTCCCAAAATAGACACGGGAGACAATTAAGACCATTAGAGGAGCAGCAAAAACATGGATGCAAAGTGCTTTTATCCCTGTGGCTTCTGAAGGAGCCCTGGAGAACGAGAACACAAAGAAACAGCTTGTTCAGGGAGTGACAGGTAAAGGCCTCGCTTGGGAAACCGTCCTCTGGCACGGGGTGGTTTCATCCTCAATTATTGCAAAATCAGGGCAGGTGGCTTTTTAAAGAGAATCACAGAAGGATTTGGGTAGGAAAGGACTCTAAAGATCATCTAATTCCAACCCCCTGCCATGGGCAGGGACATCTCCCACGGTCCCAGGCTGCTCCAAGCCCCATCCAACCTGGCCTTGGACCCTTCCAGGGATCCAGGGGCAGCCCCAGCTGCTCTGGGGAATATGACTGGCAGCAGCCAAACTGCCACAGTTTTGAATAATCTGGAAATAATCTGCCTGATGCCCTCTAAAACCTGTCAGGGCCATTTCCCCCCACCCTGTGCCCATCATGGGCCCCATCCCATCCCCTTGCCTTGCAGCAAGGACCAGTCTGTGGTGGGCTGGGGCTCCTCTGCAGACACTGGGTGGGCACAGCAGCTGTCCCTGTGCCCCCCAATGCCACTGCCACCTCTGTCCCCCCCCAGCCAGGGACACTGATGCTGCTCCTGTTCCTCCTCAGGGCCCCTCTGGCTGCTGCAGTGTCTGAGCAGGAGATTTGCCTTTCCCCAGGCTCAGTTCTTCGGGGGCAAAAGCAATTAAACAGCAATTGCTCTGGGCCATAAAACACAAGCACTTTTAAGCACACTTGCTCTCAGGAATTGGCTGTTTCAAGGCTGTGCCTTTCTGAATTTCCATTGAAAGACTCATGGAAGCCATTGCCCTGAAAAATGGGTCTTTATTGAGAAGGCTGCTCCCTCCTGCTTCTCTACCCCATTTGTTTTCCAGCTCCTCATAGAAACCAGGGCCAGGTGAGGCCCTTCCAGCCCCTCCTCAGAGCAGCTGGGAAAGGTTTGTCCTTCTTATCCTGAAAAGAGTCCCCAGCAGGAGTGATGGAGCTGCAGAGCATCTTTCAGACAGGAAGACAGTTTTCATTTGCAGATTAAAGGGTGGAGAAACTGCCACCTCCCCGGGGAACACAGCCCAACCTTTAATTAACCTCTCAGCTCCAAATCAGTCCCCTAATTTCCAGTTACTGCTAACGAGGGTTTTGCTGAGCTACTCAGCCTGAGTCCTGTGGGGTTTCAATTCTGAACAACTGCACCAGCCTGGGAATAATCCTGGCTTCCCTCTCTTCCTTTCCATCTCCCATTCTGGAATGCAGGCACAGGGATGGAGGAGCCACAAGCCTCTGCTCCAGATTTTAGGGGCTCTGAGCATGCATAGTGACCTTCATACAGTGGTTTCACTCTGTCCTTATCCTCATCCTCTGAGAGGAGCATTCCCAGCATGTGGGAATCCTCCATGTGGGATATCCCAGGGACCTGGGAGCAAACCAGCACCTCTGGAACCAGCCCTGGGAGGAGAAGGCACCTCTGGATGGCAGGAGCTTTGCTAGGAGGAGGTGGAGAGGAAAAACAAAACCCACAGGGCTATCACTTCCTTCATCCCACCACTGAGGGCTGAGCAGGGGGTAGGGACAAAGGGAATGCCAGAAAAATCAGGGATTCCCACTGCTCTGGTGAGACATGCTGCCCCTGATTATTGCAGTCTGCAGCTGATCTCTGCCCTGCAGGACTCCTCTGGAGTCCCAGGATTTCCAGGAGGTGCTGGTGACACTCAGACAGTGGCTGAGCACCCGTGGCTGGCACTGTCAAACACAGCACTGCCTCAAGCATCACTTCTCCCAGGGCAGGGCCTGCCCAGCATCACCCTGCTTGTTTTGGTGGAAGTTCACTCACCAAACCATGGGACAGGTGGCCTGGTCTGGTGTCACTGTGTTTGGTCACAAAGCCAAAAAGAACTGTGTCCCACGGCCTGGGGTGCCTGGGATAAACTCCATCTGGGAATGCTACAGCATCCTCTGCTGGGTAAGAGCCGTTCCCACAGGGAAGCAGCTCTGGGGGCAGGGTCACAGCTGCAGGTCCTCTCTCCCAGCTCAGCCCCACCCTTTGCTCTCTGTGCTGGCGCTGACCCCGTGATTCCCTCCCGGCCCAGGAGCAGGGAATGAGCCCCACACCTTGGAGCCTGCAGCTTCCCTCAGCCTGCTCCCTGCCAGGAGCCTGGCATGACACTCCTGGGGCTCTCCCACAGCCGTGCCCAGCCCCTCCACAGCCTGTGAGGATTTCTCACACACAATGCCAGTGCACTGACCCCCTGAACTGCAGCATGCAGTTTTGCACATCCAAGGCCCATGGGGAAAATTCTCTTCCATCCTAAGGGTGTGTGCTGGGATGTGAGCAGCCTGCTGGGAGAGCTGAGGCTGTCCAGCTTGGACAGGAGGAGGCTCTGCAGAGACTTTGTTGTGGAACTTTGGCTGTACCAAAGCTGGAGACAGATATTTTAACAGGGCTTGTTATGATAACACAAAGGGGAATGGTTTCAAACTAAGAGGGTCAATTTAGATTAGATAGGAGGATGATGTATTTTATACCAAGGGTGGGCAGGCACAGGGTGCCCAGAGAAGCTGTGGCTGTCCCTGGATCCCTGGAAGTGTCCGAGGCCAGGTTGGACATGACTCTGAGCACCTTGGTCTAGTTGAAGATGTCTCTGCTCACTGCAGGGCAGCTGAATTAGATGGGCTTTGATGGTCCCTTCAACTCAAACCATTCTGTGTTCTGATTTTCTCCTGGTGTTTATCCAGGGTGCCCACATAGCAGGGAGGGCAGTGTGGGATCTGCCAGGCTCCAACTCTGCTGGTGCCTCCAGAACCCCATCCCTGAGGTGTCTGTGGCACTCAGGTACCAGCTGGATCTGGTTCAAGCTGAGCCTTGTGTGCACTGCAGCACCAGGGACTGGGGGAAGGAGCTCTTCTGTGCAGGGACACGGGGGAACAGCAAAGATGGGTGACACGAGGTGGCCATGCACGTGCAGGAGCTGCAACACCCCCTGGCCAGCCCGTCCCTCCCCCTGCACACACACAGCCACTGCAGCCCCTACCTCCATCAGGTCTATGAGCCACAGGAGTCGCTCCTGGGATGTGCCAGGGGGAGAGCAGAGGAAAACAAGCACAGAAGTGAAAATGTCACGTCAGGGAAGGTGCAGAACAAACGAGCAAGCCGAGCAGATCCCAGCATGGTGCTGCCCTCGTCCCCCAAACCCACCCCACAGAATCCACATCCAGCTGCATCCAGGGCTGGGTGGGAAGGCTGGAGTGAGCCTCTCCTGCAAAGGGTGCTGGGGAGGGTACAGCAGCAGGGGCTGAGGGCAGAGGGAGCAATTTGGGAACCTGCCCCTCATCTGTCTCCTGCTATCCAAGCACCCATGAGCTGGTGCTCTTTGTTTGGCAGCTGTTTCAGCAAGAGTGGGCACAACCATCTCCAGTGGCAGCATTCCCATCATCAGGCAGAGCTTGGAGCAGGGTGTGTTCTTACACCCATGGCAAGGGGTGCCACACACAGGGACCTGCAGTGGCACCGAGGGACATGTGCTCCTGAAGGAAACTTTCAAAGCAGTGGTGCCCACTCCCTTCTCTGTGCCACAGCAGCACTCTGGTGACCCTCCCCGAGTTCTGGGTTCGTTCCAGGTGGGGCTGGGCCACTGCTCACACACCAGGCCAGGCAGCCACGTTTGGCACATGTGGAGCAGGAGGCACACCTGGAGCATGTGGCACAGCCCCAGGCACGGGCACACCTTGAGAGCAGGGTGTCACGCTCAGTCCTGGCAGACCTGTGCCAGCCCTCAAAAAAATTTTCCCAGCAGGTCCTTGGAGAGCAGAGCAAAACTCACTTTGTTTATGCAGATCCAGAAAGGATCGCACTGAAATCCCTCCTGACCTGAGCAGGTGGCTTTCCTGTGGGCACTTGTGGATTTAACAGAAGAAAAACACAGCTCTGATGCTCTGACACTCTCTGAGGTCCCTCACATGCAGGCAGAGCCCCCTCCCCTCTCCCCCCCGGGCTGTGCTGGGTGGACCCTCCACAGCCCCTTCCCACCACCGTGGGCTGCTCTCCTCACTGAGGAACCAGCACAGAGCCCATTGTTCCTCCTTCTTTGCATGAAGGGTTTAATTTCCAAGGTTACTAATGCATTTATGATGAAAGGCATTTTATGGCGAGGAAATTAATTTGGGGGCTGTGTGCCTGCACAGTCTGAGGTGATTACAGTAACTTAATTAGACGGTGCGTGCGACAGGGGCCTGGCAGAGATGTGGGAGTGCTGCTGCTGCTGAGTGCTGGAGAGTGGGCTGGGAATGGGATGCAGCTGCCTGGCCACTGTGGCTCCCACTGGGATGGGGAGCAGGCAGCCAGCATGCTTAGGGAGGTGATTTAGGAGCTGGGAACAGCAGCAGGCATGGCAGGGCAGTGGGGCATTGCTGGGATTTCTGTGTGAATGAAGCTCCAGTGGCTCTCTGGAAGCAAGGCAGGCTCTGTCCCTCACTGGGATGAAGGGACACGCAGCCCTCAAGCAAGGGACAGCAGCACCTCAGTGTCAGGGGCACACAGATAGCCAGCACCTCATGGCATCACCTACGAATCACCCAGACTGCAGGAACAAATAACAGCTTTGGGGGAATCCATGGGGGGAGCTGCCTGTGGGGTGAAATGACCTTACAGCACTGCAGGGAAAACAGTTTGTAGCAGGATTGCCAGGAGGAGCTGCTGAAAGGAAGGGGATGGGGCAGGAGGGACCTACCCGGGCTGAGCTGACGGTGGTGGCAGTGAAGTGGCTGCTGGAGGACGAGACAGTGTCACTGTAGGACATCATGGAGTAGGAGTCGGTGCTGGGCCCCGCGGGCTGCCGGGCTTTCATGGACTCAATCTCCCTCTTCAGCACCAGGTTGTCGAAGCGGTCGAGGTCTTGTGGGGAGATCACCCCCCGTACCTCAGAGAGCAGCGAGAACTGGCCATGCACACACAGCCAGGGACAGGTTGGAGCACAGTCACTTTCCTGGGAAGCTGGAGATCTCCCTCCCACCATGGTCAGCAGTGGCAATGGGATGTACTGGCAGGTGGTGGAGGAGGTTTGGTCCTAAATGTTACCAGAAGCTCCTCTGGCACTGAACACCAGCCTGCATCCCCCAGAATAGCCCTGGCACAGAGAAGCTGTGGCTGCCCCTGGATCCCTGCAGTGTCCAAGGCCAGTTTGGATGGGGCTTGGAGCAGTGTGGGGCAGTGAAAGGTGTCACCACCCATAGCAGGGGGTGGAACGAGGAGATTTTTAAGGTCTCTTCCAACCCAAACCAGGGTGGAATTCTGTGCTGGTTCCATGGATTTGGCTCCCATACCCTCCCCCTTTCCCTGAGCAGATCACCTTGGAGGCACCAGGCCACACTGTGACAATGTCCACACCATGGCAGTGACTCTGCTCAGCCCACCAGCCCCAAGAAACTGCCCCTGCCCTGGGGAGGGCCTCACCTTGGCATGTGTGTTGAGCAGCTCGAAGAGGGCCATGACCAGAGCATCCACGGAGATGTTGCCCTCCTTGTACTCATCCAGGTAGTAGCCCATGGTGGCCCGCTCCTGTTCGTTGAGCAGGTGCCGTGCCTGCTCCTCCAGCATCACACGGGTCTGGTTCACCATGGTGCTCAGGGTCACCTGAGAGCCGGCCAGCCCCCGGTAGAACACGGGCTGTAAGGCACAGGGGACAGCCTTGGGGCTGGGATGCCAAGGGGTTGGCAGTGGGAAGGAGGCCAGTGCCCTGGACCAAGGAGTGCCCCTGCTCGGGCTCTGCCCACCAGCCCTCCCTGCCTGAGTGTCAAACACTGCCTGTGGGGGAGCTGGGAATCAGAGTGGAAGGGGGATTTTGGGAATGACAGGAGGAAGGTACCCCTAGGAATTCATCAGCCTTTTGGTGTCACCATTTGTTTGGGTAACTCCAGAGCCATGAGCTGAGCTTTGCTCTCTGGGACAGGGACAGCACCCACAGGGAATGGCTGCAGCTCAGGGCAAGAGGGTGCTGCCCACTGCCCAGGCTGCCCAGGGAATGGGCACGGCCCCGAGGCTGCCAGAGCTCCAGGAGCCTTTGGACATCCCAGGGGTGCACAGGCTGGGAGTGTTGGAGGGGCTGTGCAGGGACAGGGGCTGGGCTGGATGATCCTGGTAGGTCCCTTCCCACTCAGGATATTCTGTGATACTCTGATTCTTTGAGTTCATGCAGCACCAGTTGAGTTTCCCATTCCTTCTCAGCAAGTGGAGATCCTGTCCCCCAGCCAGGCAGTGATTTAATCCCAGGCTGTGTTCCTCCCTGGCAGAACTGGGGGTACTGGGGTCACAGGAGACAGACCACCTCCCCATCCCGTGGAAAAGGCACATTTGCCCCCACTGCCAACTTGAAGCAGACCCTAGAGAAGAAAGAGCCACTGGCCACCAAAGGAGCCCCAGGGAGAAACAAGCCTGGCTGCAGATGAAAGACTTCTTCCCTTTGAGAGGGATTTCTGAGGGGAGGTCCTCAGTGCTTCCTCCCAGGCAGAGCTGGCACAAGGATATGGAGCCAGACAAGACCCTGACTATCCCAAGACAGAGAGGAGTTGAGGCTGGGGAACATGTTTTGCCAGCAAAAAGTACAAAGCTGTTATCAGTGAGAGCCACCTGTGAAACCTCCCTGCTTAATTTCCATTTAAAAGCAATGTGCTTTGCAAAGAGGTGTGGCAAGAAGATGCTGGCACAGAACTGCAGGCACCGCACGGGGTGAGCTGGAGAGGGCTGGGACAGATCCCAGGGCCCAGAGACAGCCACCATGAGGAGGGAATCATGGTCACCTCAGCAGGGTGGTCCATGGGTAATCGTTGCCCCTTGCCCATTAAGGTTGGAGGTGCTGAGAAGTGGCACAGGAGAGGGGACACTGCTGTGTCACTCTGTAGAACACAGCTGTCAACATGGCACGGGGAGGAGAAAGGGCCAATAAAATCCCAAAGCAGCATCCCTGCTATAACCAGGAGCACAGGTCCCTCCCTGCCATGGAAAATAAAACACAATAGCAGTGATATTTTCACAAGGCATCAGGAATGTCTTACCCTGGCTGCCACGTCCATAGCATGGTCACCCACTGCCCTGCGAGGAGGGAGGAGAGCAGTTAGCACTGAGCACCTGGCACCTGGCACAGCACCTGGCAGCTGCTCTCCTCTCTGGAGAGCCAAAAGCTCCTGGCAGGGGAGAAGGGGAAGGGACAGCACAACATTGGCCACACCTGCTCCACCCTAGAGGCCAGAGATACTCCCCTGATCCAGGAGCAGGGGAACTGCATGGACAGGCTGGGGGTCCCCACCCTCCCAGGGACCTGTGAGCACCCCCAGGGGCTCTGAGCTGACAGAGCCCCCCAAAACCCCCTCAGGCACGTACCCTGCTGAGCTGACCAGGGTCTCCCCGAGCTGGGAGCTGCTGATCCAGCGGGTCTCATCCACGGTGGTGCGGGCATGGGGCAGGCGCCCGATGTCCTTCACTGTCATGATGAGGTGACGTGAGGACTTGAGCAGCTTCACGGCCTCGTCGTGGGGGATGCTCAGGAAGCTCCGGCCGTTCACCTCCAGGATCTGGTCTCCCACCTGTGGAAATCAGGATGGACTGAGCCTGGCAAGTCCTCGGAGCCTTCCTGTTGGGAATAACGCTTCCCTGTCACAGCGGGGAGGTGCTGCCCAGTCTAACCCAGCTCCAAATTAGGGACACAGCAATTGGAGGGGCCAGGGAAAATGCTGTTGGATGGACACCAATCCCTCAAGCTGGCAGCCAGTCAGGACCAGTCTGTGAAGCCTGGAGGGGCCTATTCAGGATCTCAGCTCAGACTGATCTGCCCAGTCTCCTCCATCAACCAGACCAACCCTGAAGAACACCAAAGCCACCAGCTCCAGTCCCTGCTGCTGCTCTGGGAGGCCAGGAACCATCTGTGGAAGCCCCAAACCTCAGATCTCTGCATGCAGCAGGGAGGGTCTCACCACAGCCTCCAATGTCCTGTAAACTGCAGCATCTGGGACAGCTGCATTCCATCTCTCCTCTCCTATTTCCTCCCCAGCTGCTCCTAAGAGATTTCATTTTGTGGGCAAGGCCTTTGCTGGAGCCAGGAGTTTCCCTGACAGCCTGGCCTTGTTTGAGACACAGCACCCATCTGGTGTTTCACCCTTCATCCCAGGTCCTCTTCCTCTGTGCTCCCAGTGCATCCAGGGCCGCTCCTCCTCACTCCCATATCACAATTCACCCTGTTCCTGATAAACCACGTTTTTGAAACTGCCCTTTCCTATCTTTGCCTAACCACAGGCCTCAGCTCAGCTCTACCAAAAACACACTATGGATTTTCTTCTCTGCCTGGCCAGCAAGGAGACACAGGGAGAGAAAAATTCCAGAGAAGTGAAACAAGAATGATCAGTGGCAGATGAAGGTGCCTGTGGAAGGACAGATGAAGAGATTAGGCCTGTTAAATTTAGAGAGGAGATCATGTGGGGGGGCTGGAGGGAGCTATACAAAACTATGTTGGCAATAATGAGAAGCCAGAGAAGGGCTCCTGTTTGCCCTTCCCTCTGCTCAAAGGACAGAGGAGGCTCAAGGGGGCTGGAAGGATGATCAGAGTGGTGCAGAGGGGAAAAAGGACCTGGAGCAAGAGCATCATGGAATCATTTGAGTTGGAAAAGGCTTTTAAGATCATTGAATGCAGATGCAGCAGAGGTCAGCTCCATGTTCAGCTCCATCCGGGGACCCTGAGTGGATTTGCCTCATTCATCATCCTAAAATTCAATGGTTTGTGTTGGAAGTGACCTAAAATATCCCAGAAGTGCCAAGGGAGGGATCCCAGGGGAAGGCAAACGACACAAATGACCACGTTCCCAACCATGGGGCTCCACAAATACCTCAGGTGATATTTCAGCTCTGTCAGCTTTAAATCCACTGTCAGAAAATTGCTGACTACCAATATAACAGGGGAGGGGAATTATGCCAGGACCTAAAGTGCCAAGAGAAACACCTGCTCAGGTACACGAATATCATCTCCCAGGTCTTTCTGATCCATCAGGCAGGCCCCTGGGGTGGATTTTGCTGCTCAAACAAGGAGCACAGAGTTCACTGCAGCACCAAAACAACAACAATCCAAATTTGATTAGATAGTTTTATTGCAATTTTGAATCTTTAATGGTTTTCCATACCAGGGATTAAATTTTCATGATTTTTTTGGTTCAGGATAGTTACACAGGTTCAGTAATCTTTCTTTAATTTCTCCTTTTAAGAGTGAATCAAGCCTGGGACACTCTCATAACATCAGGGAGACCACAGAGGTCCTGGAATTTTTGCTAATTAACATAGATAATAATTGTATTTTTCCCCCCAAATTCAAGGACGAAAATAAGAAAAAAAAAAAAAAAAAAAAAAAAAAAAAAAACAAACTGCAGAGAAGCAAAAGAACCATCTACAAAAACAAAAGCTGACCCTGAGGAATGATTTGCTGTATTCACAGCTCCAAAGTGGCACAGAATAAAAGAAGTAATAATAAGACATTTTAAAAAAAAGAGCTTTAATAAAACACAGAAAAATTATTGCCCTGGATATTTCAGGAACTACTTTTCAGTTGTGCTCAGCTAATGGTGGGTGGATACCCAGGATGTGCTGAATGCTTGATCACCTCTGAAAATGTGGATTATTCTCATTTCCTAGGGAAAAATGTAGCCTGAAATGCAGGGGCTGAACACGACATGCCATGACAAGACCATGACAAGAAGAGAGCTTGGAAATAACACCTTGATGACAGCCCTGGCTCCTTCTCCTTCTGGAGACAGTGGGGAAGGGGAGATGCAGTCAAAAGAAACTTAATGGGCTTCAGACAAGAGTTCTGAGAGCCTGAAGTCTCTTAAAAATGATAAGAATTGTGTCTGGGAGAAATTCAATCACACAGAAAAAGAGGCAAGATATTTTAAGTGTGAGTTAAGGTTAAATGACAGCAAACTGATGTGGGAATATGCCAAGGGGGTGCCAAAAGGGTTGGCAGTGGCACCAGTCCTGTTTAATGCCACTAAAGTGCCAGCAGAGAGGCTAAATGACACTGGGATAACACTCAGGGACAGGGAGCCTCCCTCCAGCACAAATAATTACCAAAAGCCCTTAAGAAATTCAAGATACGGGCAGGAAAACGTATGGATCATGTTGGAATTGACCAGATTAAGCCTCACAGTAAGAAAGGAAGTGCTCAACTTCTCCAGGAGGGAAAGGGGTCAGGGCAGATGATCCATGTCCAACAGAGCCTGTGGAAAGGTCTCGGGTTTTTTGATAGTTTTGATGATTCTTGAGATTTAGAAAGTCCTTTTCTCCCAGCCTCGTGATTGAAGAAAAAGTCAAGAGTTGTCTCTTCTGTTTTCCAAGGTTGTTTATTCTTTCTTATCTATTCCATTCGTTCCCTGACTAGCAGAGCTCTGCTCAGCAGCTCAGTCCAAGGCACAATCCCCTGCCCTCAGGGTGGTTTTTCTTTTATACTAAGAACTACGTGTACCATATTTACAATAACTTTCCAATCCCTATCACCTTTGTTGGACAGTCTATCTCTTCTCTAAACCAACCAGAAAGTGCCACCATCACAGCAGAAGATGGGGCAGATGAAGAAGGAAGAAGCCTGAAAACCACGAGGATGCTCCATCTGCTTGCCATTCTAGAAACCCCAAAATTCTACTTTTCACCCTGTGACAAATTAACTATCACTCTTTTCCATCCAGGGCATCCAGAGGAATGTCCTGGACTCTGACAGGAAGGATCCAGGACAGGTCTGGGAGCAGGACAGGGAAGGAGCGGGGCATGGCTGTGTGCAAATGTGTCCTTCCCCCAAACACTGCAGCCCAAAGAGCAGGACCAGCAGGCAGAGGGGAGATGAAAGCCCAGGGAGGGAAGGGGCTCTCTGGGATGTCAGTGCTTGTGGCACTGATGGGGGGAGGTTTCTGGTGGCCTCCCAGGAGAGGTTTCTGTCCTTGGAAGGACGAGGAGAAACGTTACATCTTGGGTACCACAACCATGAACCTCCTGAGTGACTTTCTCACTTTGCAGCTCCTTCCCAAACTCTGAGGGAGCCACAAGGCTTCTACTTCATCTCTTTTTTTCCAGGCTATTTGTCTGTGTCCAGACCTCAAAGCTCAATGCAGCTTTCAAGGGGTGGCTTGAACCTGGGGAATTTGCAGATGGCACCAAATTGTGCCCAGGGAAGGGAACGGAGCTGGGAAGGGGCTGGAGCCCCAGGAGAGGCTGAGGGAGCTGGGAAGGGGCTCAGGCTGGAGCAAAGGAGGCTCAGGGGGGCCCCTGTGGCTCTGCACAACTCCCTGCCAGGAGGGGACAGCTGGGGGGGTCGGGCTGTGCTCCCAGGGAACAGGGACAGGAGGAGAGGGAACGGACTCAGGGTGGGCACCAGGAAAAAAAGGAAAACATTGTCCAGCACAGGCTACCCAGGGCAGTGGTGGTGTCCCCACCCCTGGAGGGACTTAAAATCCATGTGGATGTGGCACTTGGGGACATGGGTCAGTGGTGGCCTTGGCAGTGCTGGAGGAATGGTTGGACACGATGATCTTGGAGATCTTCTTCAGCTCAAATTACTCTTTGTTCTATGACAGCCACTGCTGACGTAAGATCATTCAACTGTTCCTATTTACAGTTTCCTTTTCCCTCTCCTCTCATATCTGGATAAATATGGATTGTGGCAGCCCTTTTCACCCCAGCCTCATTCTGGGAACTCAATATTGAGTTGTTTGCTCAAAGCAAGCTCCCTGGAATCCGCTATTTCTGATTTAAAGGTCAAGGAGAGAAAACAAAAACAGCTTAAGGAGGAAAAAAGAACCCCAATCCTGACAAAATATAGCACCAGGAAAAATGAGCAAGGAAGAAATCAGGGCCAGCAGAGCCAGGAACAGCATCAGGAGCTCAGCTCGTGCCGGGCACCGCTGGGAACGTCACAAAGGAGGCAGGAAGGACAGAAAGCAAACAAGGCTGACTCACCTCCCTCCTCTGCAGCCCTCTGCTAACCCCCACTTTTTCACTCTCACAACTTCCTCGGAGGCAGCAGATTTTAAAACACGCCCGAAGAACACGCTGTCAGAAGTTTCATGAATGAATAAACATCAAGAAGGCCAAGGCCAAGACTATGAATATTTAGTTATTGACTCGCTGCAGAGATCCAGCCTGGTTTCTGCTGGAATTCTGCCTGCTGAGGGAGCAGAACAGCAGCACCTGAACCTGCACCAGCAGGGCTGGAGCTCCTCTGGGACCCTCATCTCAGGACCCTGGTCCCTGTTTCTGGACCTGACAAAAGTTTCTGGGCTCGGAGAAACTTCCTTGGTTTTTGCCTTGCTTTCAATAACTTCCGTTTGCCCTTAGATCAAAACTTAAGGGAAGTGGAAAACATCAATTATTTATTTTAGTTATTATTAAAATAATCCAAAATTCTGGTTTGGTGCCATAGATACAAGGAGGTAAAAATGAAATGTCTGGCAAAATTACAGATTGGTTTGGGTTAAAAGGGACCTTAAAGCCCATCCAGTGCCACCCCTGCCATGGCAGGGACACCTCCCACTGTCCCAGGCTGCTCCAGCCTGGCCTGGGACACTGCCAGGGATCCAGGGGCACCCCCAGCTGCTCTGGGCACCCTGTGCCAGGATCTGCCCACCCTCACAGGGAAGGATTTCTGCCTTTCTCTCATTTAAACATCTCCTCAGAATCAGCTCAATTCTGGTAACAAACTCAGTGAAAGCAGCAAATCCCACAGGATCCACTCCTGAGAAGCCAGCAGGAACCTTCCCGTCCACCCAGCCAGGTTGTGTTGAGCCCACATTGAGCAAACCCACAATATTTCCATTTCAGAGAGCAACAAATTACCTGGAAATCACATTTATCCACCAGTTCTTGCTTCCTTGTGGCATCACATCCCTTCCACCACCACCTGGAGCAGCAATCTACACCCAACCATGTCTAACAGCAGGACACAAAAGACCTTTTTTACCTCCAAACCTCCAGGCAGCACTGAATTTACAGCCTGTAGCATACACAAATCAGGGTGGGAAGTGTCTGTGAGGATCTGAAATCATACCAAGCCTGACATTCAGCACAGCACGAGCCTGCTGGACACACAAATCACTGCCTGGAGAGCACAGCAGCGAGGGGGGGGAAATCTCCAGAATGAACAAGCAGAGGCTCAGGTGTACAGACAACAGAGGCAGGACCTGGGGGGACAGGGACAGGGAACTGGCACTGCTCTGGGTGCTGGGTGTGGTTATTTCCTGGCATTCCAAGCAGGCATGGGATGAGGATGGAGGGGTTCAGCCAGGTGTTCTGCTGTTGGCACTGTCCCTGTGACATCTCCTCTGCTGAGCTCACTGCCAGGGTGATGCAAAAGAAAGGAAAACAGCGATTTTCCCTGGGCAGGGATTTGGAGCAGCACAGGAATCAAACAGAAACAAAACACCAAGAAAAACAATACAGCTTCTTCTTTCTTATCCTGTATTTAAACTTTCAGGCTTCTGGGGTTTAGGGGATGGATCCTGACTGTGGCACAGGGGACAAATGCTGGCATCAGCAAGGTCACCCACAGCAGTTCCAGCCAGTCCCTCCCCTTCCAGCTCTACCAAGCACAAACAAGTTGTCCTGTGCCTCTTCTCATCCCTGCCTTGAGACCCTGTGCCCCAGAGCACCGCTCCTCTCTCTGATGAAGCCACCAACATCCCTGGGACACAGTTGGGGACACAGCCACGGGTGTGGGCAAAGATGCCAGCCCAGAGGAGCATCCTGCACTCTGCAGGGAGCTCCCAGCAGCACTGAAAAGCACTCTGCCATCTCTAGGCTGCTCCTACAGCTCCCTGTCCCATGCCTCAGTGATCCCCTCATGGCCCAGGGTCCATTTCCCTGCTTAGGACCTGAGAGGGATTAAAGCCTGGGTTGATCCAAACCCCCAAGTACAGCATTTTTATTCTGTGACACAAAGGGAGACAGGAGCCTGCTGTGCTCAGGACAGCTCAGCAGTGGCTGCATTACCCCTAAAAATCTCCTTGGCTACAAAGGGAACTCTAGTGACCTCAGTGCCACAACAATTTGAGGGACAGGATTGTGTCTGTCCCAGCCCTCCCCACCAGACTGTCCCCAGCTCGTGCTGCCAGACTTGACAGATTTAAGTGACTTTATGGGGCCATGGAGCAAAGCTGAGGCTTAGCCCTAAACAGCCAAGGGCTGAGTGATGGGGAAATCCCAGAATCCCTGAGGGTGGAAAAGACCTTTAGGATCAGTGAGTCCAAGAAATGCCTCACTGCACAAAGGGGACCAGAGCAGATCACCCCTCATCCTCTGCAGCCCAGCACCAGTCCAGGGGATTGAGAGGCCATTTCAGGGTTTAACATGCATCAGATCTCACCTGACATCAGGAATAGGAGAGAACTGACCCTCAGAGCCCATGAGATTGCACGGGAGGAAGCAGTGATTGGCTGTCATTGCAGGGAATTGGGTCACTTAGAGGGAAAAACCAGAAAAGAAACTGTGACTGAGGTAAAAGGATCCAGCCTGAGGAGTCTGAGTGTCAAACACGTCCCATTTCTGCCTGGCACAGAGATACAGCCAATTGCTCCTTTCCAACTTACCCCACTGGTAAGCATACACGATGTTAACCCCACGTGTGCCTCCCAGGATCTGCTGCGATCAGAGCAGGGAACACCCCAGGATCTGCAGGGAAGGCTGGAGCAGCTCAGAGTGATGTGTGTGCATGTGGTGGGGTGAGTCAGGGGTAGATCTCTCTTCACAAGAGCTCTGCAGCCAACTCTGCCCAGTGCAGCCTCAGCAGGGCCCAGCACAACTCCAGAGCATGCCTCAGGAACAGGATTGAGTGTGGATGCAGCCGAGGTCACTGAGCCAGCCTAATGATTTTGGCCTTTTTTCTTTTCTATGTTCTCTGTATTCTTCATACATATATTTGGAGCCCTGTAGCCTATTGTTGCTAGTTTTCCCAGTGCTTTTCCCTGCCCTGGTAGGCAGAAAGACAAAATATATTTCAAAGCCCTTGCCCTATCTTGGAACAGAGTATATTCCATAGCCCCTTCCCTATCCCCTGGGAACCAAGGCCAAAAAACAGCTCCTTGAAACACATTTTCATTAACAAAGTTCAGTTATATCTGTGGGGGGAGGATTTAGAAGGGGTTTGAAGGGCCTTGAACAGGGGAGAATTGCATCACCACTTGTGCTCCTAATTGGTGATTTTGTCAATTATGGTAATTTGTTAAACTTATAAAACTGTGTTCACCCCATGGGGGGGGATTTTGCAAACATTTTCCATAATTGCCCCTGTGGACCTCCAGCTTTAATATCACCTCCTATACTAACATTACCTCAAAAGTGAGGTTCATTTACAGGTTCTTATGGCATCACTATCCTGAGGGTGATCCTGCTGGTTAACACCCAATCCTGTGAGTGCCAGTGCTGCAGAAGGAGCCAGCACACCCCAGCTGAGAGCTGGGCTCTAAATCCTGCCCTGCAGGCAGGCTGGGAGCACCTCGTGCACAGCACTGCCTCCAAACCCAGTGGCTTTGGATGAGAGATGCAGGAAAAGGGCACAGGGCCAGGATCTCTAATGGAAAACTCTTCCCTTCCAGCTCAGGGAGGTGTGATGCCTTAGAGGGGCTGCCTAGAACAGAGGCTAGACCAGACTGAGAGAATGAAGTGTTAAAAGGAAGAATGAAAGTGTTAAATAAAGAATTAAAATTTATTAAAGGCCTTCAATAGGTATACCTTGGGCAGTCAAAAGCCGCCCAGAGCCTGCACCCAGGATGGTCACGAGTTTTTCAGACAATTATAAATTTGGTCTATTTATATATCAGGGGTTAATCCTCCAATTACAGCTTCAGGTAATGAAGTGACTTACCCCCAGTTTGCTCCCCCACCACCCCCAATTCACTTTTATTTATACTTTCAGGGCCTGAGGTAGAGGGTGTCCTTCGACCTCAGGCCTAGAGGAATTGTTTTGTCTTGCCAAAGTGTGGAGACAGTTAATGATCACTTTATATAGAATTTAGAGTTATGTACTAATGCAGTATGGGATTTGAAAAATATAAGGGCTAAAATTTTAAGGCATCAGGTGAGAGGGGCTTTCTGATGAGGAGGCTGCAGGAGCTGATTTGTCTGGAGAAGAGAGGACTGAGAGGGGATCTCATCAAACTATAAAATACCTCCAAGGGGTGTCAGAGGATGGGGCCAGAGGCTTCTCAGTGACAGGACGAGGAGCAGTGGCCATAAATTAAAACACAAGAAGTTCCACATCAACATGAGGAAGAAATTCTTCCTCTGATGGTGGCAGAGCCCTGGAACAGCTGCACAGGGATGGTGTGGAGTCTTCCCTCTCTGGAGACATCCCAAACCCACCTGGACACGTTCCTGTGTCACCTCCCACCCTCCCTGGGATCACTCTCACCTTCAAGCCAGTGCTCTCTGCCTCGGAGCCCTTGTCCACACCCGTGATGTAGATGCCCAGGGAATATTCTGCCCCTCCTCGGATCATGAGGCCCAAGGATTTCCCTTCATTCAGGACCAGATTCACCTGCAGAGGAACAGGAAGAGACATTTATGTGGTGTCCAAAAGAGAGGTGGGATACAGCCACAGAGCCACACCCCTGCTGTGTCCCTGGGCTGGACAGCAGCTCCTGTGGGATTGAGGAGGCAGTGGGAACACCAGGAGGAAAAAAGCTCTGGAGGCTGAGAGGTTCAGCTACATGTTGGGCACCACGTGGGTGGATTTCCAGCCACAAACCAGCTGATCCACAGCAGATTTCCACTCTCCTTTTACAGGTAGAGACTGAGCTGAGAGCAGCTGTAGGAGCAGTTATGTGCCAGAATGGTTGGGACAGAACTTAGATGAGATCTCTGAAGTTAAGTTTTGAAGTTTGTAGTTTATTCCATAGGGTGTGGGTGAAAGACCCCAGCTCAGAGTTGCTGAGTGAACAAGAGCAAGAGCAGGAGAGCAAGAGAGCAAGAGAGAGTAAGGGGGGAAGAGCAAGAGAGTGAGCTCTCCTTTTACAATGACTTCTATCTCTTTCTATGTTGAATATTCTACTTTCTCATTAACCAATCTAGTACTGAATACAAATTTTCTACATTGACATACATCCTATAGGAATAACTACTTTACCATGTTTTATTACTTTCTAATCTTTAAATCTTATTGGGGGACCCTTCCTGTTGAGCCAGGGAGGAAGGGTCTGTTTGCTTTTGGTATGTCTGCTTGTAAATTACATTTTTAACAAAGAAAGACCTTTGGTCAGCCAAAGCTGTTCTATAAACATTCAGACAGACACTGCTTTCATTTCAATGTCTGTTCTAGTTTCTGCATTCTTAGCATCTTTGGATAAGCAGTCATATTTATAATCTTGTTTCTTCCTTTCTAGCAAGCATCTCCCAAAACCCCATGAGCACCAGTGGGGTGGTGCCAGCCAGCCCTGACTGTGAATTTCCCCTCTGGCATCCCTGCCTGTGCAAACAGAGCCATGATCCCCCTCCACCCAGACTGGGACTGAGCTCCCTCCAGCCCTCTGTCCATCCCTGGGCAGTGCAGGATCATTCCAGGCACTTCCCAGAGGACAAACCCCACAGGGGGCTCCTCCTCCCAGCCTCGTGCCTGATCACCCCCAATTAACAATGCCAGGACAAACCTCCCATAGATCCAGCACATAAAGCAGAAGACAGTTCATGTTTCCCACAGCCTGCCAGGCAGCACCACAACAGATGTTCTCCCCACCAAATGCTGATCTGCAAACCCAGCTTCCATCTGCCTTCATCCACCCTCTCCTGCTCACAGGGCCTGGCAATATTTGGATGTTTAGGTGGGAATTTGGAGTGCGTGAGCAATCCTGTGCTCAGCTCCCTTGAGGAGTCTCCATTTAAAATGGCCTTTGTTCACTCGCTGCATGACACTTTCTAAATGAATAACTCCAGGGTTATTTTTTTGCTTTGCTCCTGAGTTTTGAGTCATTTCTGGAGAAAAGCAGACAGCAGGAATAAAAACAAATGAGAAAAGCAAAAATGTGTTTCACACTGATAGAAACAACCAGAAACAAGCTATTTTGTGAAGGGCTTTTATATCTAAACCCCTTCACTGCAGTCAAACCAAAATCTTTCACATTTACCTGGATGGAAAAATAATTCCCAGCTCCAAGTCAGTAATTAATCCATCTTTCTAGAGGACACAGCATCACAGAGGGAATTCAGGCCAATCTTAAGAGTGGCTGGTATTGAAAACCTATTTTCTGTCTTGGTGATAGAAACACAGAAATCAGCAGCAGGACACAAATCCAACTAAGGCTCCAAATTTTGGATTTAGAGAAAGGGATGCAAAGCTGGAATGAGAATTAAAAGACATCAACTACCTGTACCAGCATCCTTCTCTGAAAAACCTAATGTTCCCTGGGTTTCCTTTCCCTGCTTTGAAGGGCAGAAAGTGCTGGAAACAATTGAAGGATTATAAAGGAATTAGAGAGACCTTCATGCTTCAGGCTGGAGAGACGAGCTGGGTTCTGAACCCACCCAAAGGAGCAGCTGCCTGTCACATCCAAGGGCAGTTTGGTTTTCTCTTCACAGGGAAACCTTGCTCTGGACCACAGAACACTTCGCTGAGAGGCTTTGGAAATTAGGAAAATATTCAATTTTTTGAAGTGCTGCAACTTCTCAATCTGTCTGATGGCATCTGCTCTAAGTTTTTCACCCCACCATGGCTGTGCCTCTCCAAAAATTCCCCAGTTTGGGAAAAATACAAGGAGGAGAAATGCAGCAAGGTGCCTGGAACCACAGATCATGTCAGAATGGACTGGGAATGACAAAATTCCCTCTCTAAGTCCCTGAATGGCATTTAGATGTGCTGGGGTTCACACCAGGAGGGGCAGCTCTGCATGCAGACATTTCCATTTCCCTTTAACACTATCCTGGTAAGCTGAGAAGCTGCTCCCCCCACATGGGGAGAGCATCAGATGGAGTAAGAGATACCCCCTGTCCTCTGCTGCTGAGGTGCTGCCACGTGAGCCTCTCTGCTCACCCCTGCACCGGGCAAACCTGCACTTCCAGAGGCAGGAAAGCCACGGACACAGAAATCCTGGAGCCACAGAACCCAGCAAACCCGAGCTGTGTGGAAAAACCTCAGCACCCCTGGAAAATACATCGCTGCTGGCAGCCCAGAAAGTTGGGTTGCTGAGGGCTTAATTGTATCTCTTAATCAGCTAATAGCTACGGCTCCCTGAAGGAACCCTGCAGCAGGAACTGCCAAGAACAGCGTGGTAGAGAGCAGGGAACAAGCAGGGAGCATCCAGCTCACAGACACACTGCAGGTTTTGGGAATGGCTGGGAAAGGCAGCAGTGCTGGCTCAGTGGGGTCAGGCTGGGGATGGAAGGTGATGCCTTTTGGGGCTACCTGAAAACAGAGGCCAGACAGAGTTAAGGGAATAAAAAGCAGTTCTATTTATTTAAAGGCTTTCAGGTACATTTAGGGCAGACAAAGCCCCCCAGGAGCTTCACCCAAACTGGACCCTGGGTCACAGGTTTCACACTTTGATAAGTTTGGCCCATTTGCATATTGGGGGTTAATCTGCCAATTACAGCTGCAGATAATGAAGTCATTTACCCCAAGTTTGCTCTCCCCAACTCACTTTGGTTTACATTTCTCAGGGCCTGATGCAGTGAGGTGTCCTTGATTGCCAGGAGAGGAATTGTTGTGTCTGACCCAAATGGGAGAGCAGCAGCTCCCACTGTGTGTGGAGTTTAGAGTGATGCACTAAAGAATTGCAGGATTACAAATAGATGAGAAATATAAAAGCTGAAATCCTAAGGCATCACAGGAGCAATGGAGGGATAAATTGATTGCAAGGATGAAACAAAGGCTGAGCCATTCTGTGACAAGGGTTTAGGAATCACGGGACAATTTGCACTCTCCTGCCCAAGGGTCTCTGTCTCCAGTGATGGGCACAACACAGGGGTGGTGACAGGAGGGGTGTCCCTGTCACGCTGGCTGTCCCAGCATTGTCACACTTCTGCCAGCCTGGCCCCACAGCCCACACATGGCTCTGGAGTGACACTGAGGCACAAATGTCCAAGGAGGGAGCAGAACCTGTGACCAGACTGATGCTCCCAGTGGTTCCCAGTGGACAGTGGTGATCCAGGGCCCCTCTGGGAACACACCCTCAACACAGCATTCCCTGGGCCAAGCCCCTCTGCTTGGGCTCTGCCACTCAGGCTGGCACATGTGATCAGCACTCCAGTGCCAAGGCCCTGGCACTGCCCAAGAGGGCATTTGGGTTCCATTTCCACTTTATGCTTCTACTCTTCCCCCCTGGCTGAAGCTCCCTTCAGGTGAGAAGCTGTGACACCCCCAGGGAGAGCTGGGATCACTCTGAGCTCCTAAATCCAGCCTGTCCTGACACCATCCTAAATCAGGCAGCACACAGGGCAGCTGTTCTGTGGGGGGAATTGAGGACAGCACAGAAAACAGAATGGTTTGGGTTGGAAACGACATTAAAGCCCATCCAGTGCCACCCCTGCCATGGGCAGGGACACCTCCCACTGTCCCAGGCTGCTCCCAGCCCCAGTGTCCAGCCTGGCCTGGGACACTGCCAGGGATCCAGGGGCAGCCCCAGCTGCTCTGGGCACCCTGTGCCAGGGCCTGCCCACCCTGCCAGGGAACAATTCCTGCCCAGTATCCCATCTAACTCTGCTCTCTTTCAGTTTGAAATTATTGCCCCTTGTCCTGTCCCTCCATCCCTTGTCCCCAGTCCCTCTCCAGCTCTCCTGGAGCCCCTTTAGGCATTGGAGGCACAGCAACATCCAAGCAAGGTCACCCCCACACCTTGCCAGGCATTTCCACAGCACCATCCCTGTCCAGTCCTTCCCTGTACCATTCCCAGACTGTGCCCAGCCCCAGGCGACTCCTGCGTGCATCACACAGCAACATTTGGAAGTCCAAGGTCACGGTTTTAATTTCTGTTCCAAAGCTGAAACATCTGCCATCTCCTGTGGCAGGAAATGAAGGGAAAAATACACCATCATCAGTGAGGCACTCGCTTCGAGCTGATTCCTGCACAGGATTTCTTCTGGCTGGGTTTATGGAATTACCTGTTGGCAGATTCAATTTTGCCATTAGATAAGAAAAGGCCTTTCAGCCAGGAATTAGCCTGCCCCAGCACGGCTCAGCACGCAGCTGTCTGGCTGAGCAGGCTTCAGCCATTTCCAGGCCATTACTGCTGCACCACAACACAAACAACGCCTCGGGAGGCTCACAGAGCTCATCCTCCTCTTGCTTCCCCAAGAAACCCCAGAGTCTGTGTCTAGACATCCTGCACACAGCGAGTGTGGGGAGGCAGAGCTGTCTCACAGCCACTGACTGAGTCCTGGAGCAGCTGGGGGGGTGCCAGGGCCATCAGAGCTGTCCCAATGTCACCCCCTGCCCAGGCCAGCTCCCTATGGCCACACCAAGATTTGGGCTGCCACCCAACATCCAGCACTGGGGACAGGCAGCAGCTCCCAGGGCTGAGAGGTGACACCAGAGCACAGTGACCAAACCAAGTCCCCTGCCCATGCCAAGCCTCAGCTGAGCCCAATGCTGCCTCCCCATGGGGCAGGGCTTGGCTCTCACACCAGCTGCCACTTCTGGGTGCTTTTTCTACTTCAAAGGCCTTAAACAACCAAGCAGTGGAACTGCTGCCCCTCAGGGTGGGCTGGGGTGTGACACAAAGGGTATTTTTGGGCCAGAGCTACAGAATGCCCAGAGCAGAAGGATGACTCCTGGAAACATGGAAGGCCAGGCTGGATGTGGCTCAGGGCAACCTGAGGTGAAGATGCCCCTGCTCACTGCAGGGGGTTGGATTAGATGGGATTTAAAGGTCCTTTCCAACCCAAATCATTCCATGCCTTTAATCCCCAGGACACTGGTGCACCAGTGGCTCACATCCCATATTCCAGTCCAACAGGGAACTAAACCAGCCCCCTATGAGCCTGGATATCCTTAAAGCTGTAAACAAAATCAAAGCCCAGCAAGGTCAGAGCAAGCAAACAGTGAGAGACGTGGGGAGCTGGATCATTCACACTGCAAATGTCATTACAAACTAATAGCAAGAAATCCTTCCTTCCCTCTCCTGCATCTCTTATCCTTCATGCTCAAGTAGGCACCAGCAGTGTCTCAAACATTCAAGCCACGCAATATTAGCACAGATATTTTATTTTTTTTTAAGTAATAATTACTGCTACTTTTGGCTCCATAACTGCCTGAAGCCGAGGAGATGTTCACACTCTCTTTATCATGTTTTCTTTCTTCTGCTGCACCAAAAGCTTGCAGGAATAAGCAGCTCCCCTGGCAATAAGCACATTAAGGCACCAATTCAGCTGATGGAATGGTGCTTCTCAGAGAACTCGCAGCCCAGCACTGCCAGAGTGCTTTTCACACTTCATCTTCCTCCCAGCTCAGCAGCACCTCTGAGTTTTCACTGTCTGAGTGTTTCCAAAGTGCTTTTAATGAAATAAGCTGTCAATCCCACAACTCCATCAATGACAATTCATGGCACAAATGGCTCTTGCTGCTGCTGTGAGAAATCCAGAGGACTCTAAGCCTGGACAGACAATAAAAATCCAAGTGCTCTGAAGCAGAAGGTGAGCACGGGAAGCAGGTCCCAGCTTTCCAGCAGGCAGTGACATCCTGGGCTGGGGCTGGGGACTGTCACCTGCTGTTCCATCTGGCCTGGCTCCAGCAACATTTCCCTGTTTGCACTATTGCAAACCCTTCCCTTCACACTTCCTGGCCACTGGTGACTCTACCTGCAGGCACAGGGCTCTAAGGAGACACTGGATTCACTGATTACAACTACAGGAAAATGCTAAATTTGGGAAATACAGCACCTGCCACACAGCACAGCTACGGAAAACAAGGATCTGTAACACCTTGCACAATCCCAGGCTGAACCTGCCAGCAGCTCCTTCAGCCCAATATTCCCTCAATCCTCAGCTCCCTTCTCCAGTGCCATCACTCGTGGCAGGCCAGGTCTAAACCTGGCCCAGATCTCAGCACCCCTCTGCTCACCCAGAACAGCCTCTGACCCGAGCTCAGGGCAGGCTGGATTCTGCCTGGAAGAGGAGGGGGAAAGCCAAGCCAGCTGCCAAATCCCAATCCCCAAATCCCTTCGGTGGGGATACTTCCCCAGCTGGAAGTGAAGGAATCCCAGTGTCCACAGGAAAAGGTGGACAAAGCCACAGGCCGGGAATGCTGCTTTTGGAGCAGAACCACCCTGCCCAAAGCCACCCCAGATCAGACAGAGCCCAACCAGCCTGTTCCACACCTCATCCCACCAGGATGATCCCCCAGATCCCTGGACAGATCAGTTACACCATCACAGTGGTGGTTTCCATTCCAAACCTTTGGATAACAAATCCTTCTGCCTTGGGATAATCAACTCAAACTCGGTGACCAGCCCACCCTTCCAGGCATGCAGATGTGCTGGGGGAAGAGGCAGCCAGACAGGGATATTTCCATTGCCTGAAGAATGCCAGATGCCTCCAGCAGCCTTGTATTTAACCTTGGGAAAGCTGGAAATATCCCTTTGGCACCAGAGGTGTTGCAGCCGTGGATTTGCTCGCTGGCTTACATCGCTGCAGCCTCCTGCTGCAGGGCTGGAGCTGCTCTGCTGTGCTTCCCCAAACCCTGCCTGTTTGAAAGCTCTGGCACATTCATTCCAGGACATTCAGATCGATTAGAAATAGGAGAGAGTGGGATTAAAAAAAAAAAAAACCAACTAATTCTCCCCTGAGAATGAACCACCCACAAATCAAAGAGGCCTCGGTGCCTGTCAGTTCTGGTTGACTGGGCTGAATTAACCACGGATGTGTTGCATTTATTTGCATTTTTGTGAACAGAATAAGCCCACTTTCAGCAGTTAATTATATATCTGTAGCTACCCATAAATCTACACATACAAATAAAAAGGGAGAAAACTGGAGGCAGGTTGTTCCCCTGTTCTGGGACACGTTTTCACCCCTCCACAGTGCTCAGTAATTCAGGCCACAGCGCCTCAGCTCATCTATGCCCTGCAGCCTGTGCAGAAAATGTCACACCAAATAACCCCTGTCCAACACCAGCCAGGCAGGGCAGGCTCTGCTCGCTGCCAGCAGCCTTGGACTGGGGGAATTGCTTCCACCACCAGCTGGCACAGTAAGGCACCTCTGGATACAGAGCTGTCTGGCCAGCCTTGAGCTTTTCAGAGTGGGAGCAGCCAGTAATTTTCTTTTTTTCTGCTCTTACAGATGGGAAATCAGGAGTGGAGGCTACTGCAAAGTGCATTCCAAGCCTTGTGCACTTAGAGCAATGACCAGTGTCCCTGCTGGTGTGACACCAAGGAGTGGGGCCAGGAGAAGGTTGAACACTCCCTCTCCATCCCATCTCCATCATTGAGAGCTTCAAATATTTCCTGCAGCTGTCATGGATTGTTCCCAGGTTAACAGAGGGGCCTCCAGCCCCCTGTCCTGGGGTGAAAGCAAGATCCTCTGCTGGAGAGATCCAGAGGAGGCACCAGGGGGATCAGAGGGATGGAGCAGCTCTGCTGGGAGGAAAGGCTGGGAGAGCTGAGATTGTTCACCTGGAGAGGAGAAGCTTTGGGGTGACCTCAGTGTGACCTTGCAGGGCCTGAAGGAGCTGACAGGAAAGATGGAGAGAGACAATTGACATGGTCTGGAGTGCCAGGACAAGGGGGGATGGCTTTAAGCTGACAGAATGGAGGGGTAGGTGGGATACTGGGAATGAATTGTTCCCTGGGGGGGGGTGGATACAGGGTGCCCAGAGCAGCTGGGGCTGCCCCTGGATCCCTGGCAGTGTCCCAGGCCAGGCTGGACATTGGGGCTGGGAGCAGCCTGGGACAGTGGGAAGTGTCCCTGCCCATGGCAGGGGGTGGGACTGTCTAAGCTTTAAGGTCCCTTTTAACCCAAACCAGTCTGGGATTCTGTGAAGAAGCCAAAGGCAGCCTGACTGTGTGGAGCAGCAGCAAGGAATGGGAGGACACAAGCTCAGAGTTTGGAAGAGCCACTCCTCACACCTGGGCAAAGGTGCACACACCAGGATGAGCAGGAGCACACCCAGGGCTGACACATCTTCCCAGGGCCCTGCAAGGGGCCAGGACCACACGAGGCTGAGACAGAGGCAGGGGACACTCAGCTCCAGGTTTCTGAGCATTTCATGTCCACACACTGAAGGAACGATGTGCACAGAAACAACTCCCCACAGCTGCCCAGAGCTGTGCTGCTCTGTCAAGGTGACAGTGGGTGGCAGGGAGTGGGGGACATCAGCCAGCAGAGTCTGCTTTTCTCCTCTCCTTAAAATAAAAATAATAGGCCCTTCTCCCTTGTGGCCCACATGAATATTTCATCAGCAAACTGCTTCATCCTGTATTAGATTTTTCTCTCCCTCTGGCTGAGATGGGAAGCTCACAGACCTTTCCACAGCATTTCCAGGAGCTGAGGACATTTTGGGCACAGACAGAGCGATGTCAGGATAAAAGGGTGGAAATAGTCAAGGTTCCCAGCAATTCTGTGTCTTTGGGAAGGCAGTGCTGATTCCTAGGACAGTACTTTGATATTCCATGGGTGGCAAGGAGGAAACACCACGTCCTGCTTGTGTAGGATGAGGTTCCCTGTCCACCTGTCCCTTCAGCTGTGCCTCACTCCACGGGCACCTGAGCACTGTGACTCTGCAGTGACACCTCTGCAGGCCTGGCTGGCCATGGGAAGTGTGAGGGAGAGGAGACATCAAATCCCCGAGATCAAATATTGCAGCTCAAACACCCTGTGCTGGCTTCCCTTACACCACAGGCTGCTTAAAGGAGGGCAGCTCACAGCAAGAGAGCAGGGCTGGAAATTCAATGTGCTGATGGTTTCCTTCTGTCAGAGCCTGGGATCCAGGCCCAGCACTGGCCACACTCCCCTGGTGTCACTACAGAAGCCATTCCCCTCCCTGCTCCTTCTTCCCTCACCAGGGTTTTCACTCAGGCCTCTCCTGGCTCAGGCTGCCTCTCCCCAAACGGAAAAGGAAAATCATCTGGTTTATGTCAGAGCATGTGTAGAAGAGAATTGTGAAGGGTGACTTTTTTTTTTATTAAGACAGAACTTCCAGGAGACCCAAGAAAGCCTCGCAGGAACACCTGAGGGAAGATCTGAACTGCAGGAGGAAGGGCAGGAATGCACCCTGAGATCCAGCCCTCCACATCTACAGGTGACACACATTAGAAGAGAACTTAAAACTCATCCAGTGCCACCCCTGCCATGGCAGGGACACCTCCCACTGTCCCAGGCTGCTCCCAGCCCCAATGTCCAGCCTGGCCTGGGACACTGCCAGGGATCCAGGGGCAGCCCCAGCTGCTCTGGGCACCCTGTGCCAGGGCCTGCCCACCCTGCCAGGGAACAATTCCTGCCCAATATCCCATCTATCCCTGCTCTCTATCAGCTTCAAGCCATTCCCTGTGTCCTGTCCCTCCATGCCTTATCCCCAGTCCCTCTCCAGCTCTCCTGAGTCCCTTTAGGCACTGAGAGGGGCTCTGAGGTCTCCCCAGAGCTTTTCTGTCTCCAGGCTGGACATGGATGTCAGTCCCTCAGTGTCCAGCCAAACAACCTCCTGTTGGGAAAAACCTTAAAACCCAGTCCTGGTTTAGTGGCCATTCCTGGCAGGACCTTCCCTGCCAGACCAGACTGGATCTTTCCTCCCCTCAGCCCAGCTCCTCCCTGTGTCAAACAGGAACAAAGCCAACCCACCCCATCCCACAGGGCTCCTGGGGACAGACAGGGGAAAAGGAGCCCAAGGGAGAAAACCAGGATGCTAAAGGAGAGCCAGGCCAGGCCAGTGACAAGCCCAGGGGGAACAAAGAGAGCTGGGCCCTGCATGGGAAGATGTTGGGAAGGAAGATACAGGAAAGTCCTATAAACCTGAGTACTTTTCCAAAGATGCTAAGAATGCAGAAACTAGAACAGACATTGAAATGAAAGCAGAGTTTGTTTGAATGTTGGTAGAACAGCTTTGGCTGACCAAAGGTCTTTCTCTCTTTTTTTAAGAATGTGATTTACTAACAGACATCCCAAACCAGAACAGACCCTTCTTCCCTGGCTTGCCAGGAAGGGACCCCTGATGAGATTTAGAGATTAGAAAGTAATAAAACATGGGAATGTAGCGATTCCTATAGGATATATGTAAATGTAGAAATTTGTATTTGATACTAGATTGGTTAATGAGAAAGTAGAATATTCAACATAGAAAGAGATAGAAGTCATTGTGAAAGGAGAGCTCGCTCTCTTACTCTTATACTCTCTTGCTCGTACACTCCCTTACACTCTCCCTCTCTTACGCTCTTACTCTTACCCTCTTACTCTCCTGCTCTTACTCTCTCTTGCTTTTGTTCTCTTCTCTCTTGCTCCTATCCTCTTATGCTCTCTTGCCTTGTGCTCTCTCCTGCTCCTGTGTCCTCCAGCCTGCTCTGAGCTAACCCCGAGCTGGGCTCTTTTCACCCACACCCTCTGGAATAAACTTCAAAACTTAACCCTAGAGATCTCGGCCCAGACCGTTCTAGCACTGTCCTGTTTCCTACAGGAAGAGGCACCCAGGGCTGTGACTGATCCCCCTTTGCTCACCTTCTTCTCATCGCCCTCCTGCAGGAGCTGGAGGTGGCTCCTCTTCTCGCTGTCCCTGCGCAGGGAGCTGTTCTGGTGGTGGGGCAGCCCCGTGGGGGGGGACACGCTGCGGCCCTGTGGGTCCACCCAGGTGTAGATGTGGTTGGTGACATAACCCCCGGGGATGCGCCCCACCGAGTGCACAGACAGGTTCAGCTTCTTGCAGCCCTTCAGCACCTGGAAGGCAAACCAAGGACAAGGGGTTAATGTCCACAGGGCCACCTGGACTTCAGGCAGATGCAGCTTTGCACTTCTGGAGGCTTAAAGATCTCCAGCTCCTCTGCAGCCACCAGCTGAATGATGCTGCACAAAAAGCTGGTGGGAAAAGCTGAGGTTTTGGCTGCAACAGAGTCAAAGGCAAAGCTGCTGCTGCTGAGAAAACACAGAGAAAACCTCTCCCATCAGCCAGGGAAAGAGCAGAGTGAAGCAAAGTGGGGAGGTGAGGTGGGCAGAGCCATTCCCAGGATGGGCTGGCCCCGGGACCAAGCAGCTTCTGCAGCTCTGCAGAGGAGGCAGAGCAGGACGGGGAGCAGTGCTGGAGGACAGCAGCACTGATCCTTGTCCAGAGTCCTCTCTAACTCTCACAGAGCCCCTTTAGGCACTGGAAAGATCTCCCTGGAGCCTCCTCCCCTCCAGGCTGAACACAGATGTCAGCCTCTCAATGACACTGCTGGCAGCAAACAAAACCAGTGTAGGCAAAGCCTTAGCTCAGCCCCAGCTCAGTCCCCACAACTCCAACCTCTGCCATTGGAAAAGCTCCTGATGCCTTCAGGGAACATTGACAGCACTCCCAGAAATTCAGCCATTCAGCCACTGAGTTACCAGCTGCCTTCCCCAGCACAAGCAGTCAATTAATGAATGGAATAATTACTCAATGCTTACACCAGCACGCACAGAGATGACCTTGGGGGCCAGAGGAGGTGATTTGCAATCCCTCCTCTGCCCCTCCAGTTTCCACTGAGTGAGAAGCTGACAGAGAAAACTTCAATTAACACAGAGGAGTTCTCCTTGGGGACAGCTGTACGTGCTGATCCCTCCAGAGGCCTGAGGAACATCAGCACTGCAGATCTGCTCTCAGAAAGGAGCTGTTTGGGGTTTTTTTCCCATGTATACATCACCCTGATGAGCTGCTCCTACAAGGCCTCCTGCCCCCTCTCAGCAGAGAAGCTGCTGAGCAAAGTTTGTGGTTGGGGAGAACTAAACCCAGCAGCTCCTCAGTAAAGGGTAAAACTGTCAGTAACAGTGGGCTGGCTGGATCCCAGCCCTGACCTGGCAGCAATCCTGTCCCTCCCTGCCAGAGCCACAGAGAATCCAGCTCAAACCCCAGCTCAGCATCTCCATCACACACAGCAACTTGGCTGCACACTTGTCACAAGCTCCCAAGGTCACCATGTGCCTGGAGGGCTGGCACAAGGACAGCAAAACCAACAGCCCCATCGGGACACCCGCAGAGCACCTCATCCCCCTGGGGCTGCTCAGCAGCTCCAGCCCCTGTTCCTGCAGCTTCCCAGTCCCTCAAACACAGCCCTGCTGGGATCTCCTCCCTCCCTGCAGGCACCCAGAGCCCAGCTGGGCTGACAGAGGTGCTCACCATACTCCATCCTGCCCGGGTCTCTCTGGGATGATGGAGCAGGTTCTGAGCCCTCTGCCCACTCCAGGGGACCACTCTGCCATGGGCACTGTGGCTGTGCCAGGCTCCAGGGCACAGAGCAGCTTCCTGAGGCAGAGCTGCCATACAGCCAGGCTCAGGATGGGCTAAACTCCATGGAAATCAATGAGCTGGGGGTGGCAGGGACCCTTCTCACCTACCCCAGAGCAACCAGGGCAGGGGATCCCTGTTAGATGGGGTACAGGACCCCCTGAAATGTTCTTTGTTCATCCAAACTGGAGCCATCTCTATAAAACCTCTTTTGAGTCTGCATAACATCATTGTACCCCTGTACCTGTGTCCAGTTCTGGGCCCCTCAAAGGAAGAACTGGAGCATGTCCAGAGCTGGGAATGGAGCTGGAAAGGGGCTGGAGCCCCAGGAGAGGCTGAGGGAGCTGGGAAGGGGCTCAGCCTGGAGCAAAGGAGGCTCAGGGGGGCCCTTGTGGCTCTGCACAACTCCCTGCCAGGAGGGGACAGCCGGGGGGGTCAGGCTGTGCTCCCAGGGAACAGGGACAGGAGGAGAGGGAACGGCCTCATTGTGGGGAGGCTCAGGGTGGACATCAGCAGGAATTTCCTCATGGAAAAGAGGTGGTCAGGTCTTGGCAGGGGCTGCCCAGGGAGGGTTGGAGCACCCATCCCTGGAGGTGCTTAGGGAAAGACTGGACAAGGCACAGGGATCCCCCTCCCTCCCTTCCTCAGAGAATCCATCCTGGCAGGGAGGAGAAGGAGGATCTGGGGTTTGTACCACACAGGAGACTCGAGGCACAGGAGCAGGGACCAGGCACAGGCTGCATGCTGGGCACTGTGGAGTGTCACAGCTGCCCTGGGGACAAGGCAGAGGTGGCTGATGAAGCCTGGCAGAGCCATTTAGCCTCAGTCAAATGTCATCCCCTGGCAGGGCAGGCACAGCAGCAGAGCTGCTCTCTGGAGGCACAGGGAAATTAGCAGGGATGAGAGGCCAGAGATTTACACAGGGATTTTTATGTCCCCCTGCAGCTCCCTTGACAGGGCCACCAGGAGCAGGGATCTCAGGCTCAGAGATGTTTTATGCAGGAAGGAGACAGCAGAGAGCCTGAGGGGAGGGGAGCAGCTGCACAGCTGGAGGGGCAGGGCTCCCTGGCAGCCTCCATCCAAGAGGGGACACGGGAGTGAACAGAAGCTGGACCTTGCTGGTGACAGTGTCTCCCAGAGAGCAGTGCTGCAGCAGGCTGGTGACACTCTGGGGAGTCCTTTATACATTTACTGAGGTCTCTCCTGTAAACTGAGAAGCAGTTTCCTGCCCAGCAAACTCCCAAAAAACTCTCCCTGCTCATGCCCAGGGCTGGAAGAGGAGGCCACCAGAGAGCCTCCCTCACTTAGAAGCCCTTCAAGACACACCTTTTGGACCAGGTCACCTGCTGACCTGCACCTTTTGGAGACCCTCTGGGTGATCACAGGTGGGGGAGGACAGTGACACCCACCAAAGATTTTTAAGGGACTTCTAGAGGGACTATGTAGCAATAGGACATGGGGGAATGGTTTCACACTGAGGGAAGGTAGAATTAGATTGGATATTGGGAAGAAACTCTTCCCTGTGAGGGGTGCAAACCCCTTCCCCAACCTGGTGACCACTAAAGTCAGTTCTGCTCAAACACCTGAGAGTCCAGGAAGCTTTGTGTCCATCAGGCAGCAGCTCTTCAAACTGCAGCTGTGAGAGATGAGGGGGAAGCAGCTTTCCCTTACTTTCCTTGGGATAACAGCACAGCATGTGATCCACACTGAAGCACAGCAGGCATGAGGACAGGATCTGGCACACATCCACAAAACCTTTGTGCAGACACACTCTGAACCAGACTTTAACAAAGTGCTTGGCACCAGGAGCTGTGGAGTGACAAGGCACCAGGTGAGCCAAGTGGGAGAAGCTTCCACACCTGCATCCAAACCAGGACAGAATCCACCAGCAGCTGCTGTGCTGAGCTCCAGGAGAGCAGAGCTCCCATGCATAAGGAGAAATGCTGCACTTCCCTCTATTTTTGTTTTTTCTCCCTCAAGTTTTACCAAGGCCAGGCCTCAGCCCTGTGTGTCCCTGTCTGCAGGGAGGGCTCAGAGCAGGGTCCAAGCTCTGCTTCCAGCAATGAGACAAGAGGAATGGGAAGGGACTGATGCCCAGGAAGTTCCACCTGGACACCAGGAAGAATTTCTTCCCTGTGCAGTGCCCGAGCACTGGGACAGGAGCCCAAGGAAGGTTTCACTGCTGTGTCCTCCTCCCTTGGAAGCCTTTATCCTGCTGGTCCCTGTGCCCAGCTGCTGCTCAGGCATGGAGCATTTCACTGTCCCCATTCCCAGCAAGGTGCCACGGTGCCACCAGGCTGGAACCAGCCCTCCAGTGTTGATTTTGCTGCCAGCCCGGCCCATAAAGCCATCACAGCAAGAGAGAGGGGGCAGAGCCTGCCCACACAGACCACACAGATCATCCCAGCTCCCTGGGACAAAAAGAGAAGCTTTTCAGCAGAATTCTAATCATGGAATTCCAAAATCATTGAGGTTGGAAAAGACCTCCCAGCCCATCGAGACCAGCCTGTGCCTGATCCTCACCTTGTCCCCAGCCCAGAGCACTCTGTGCCACCTCCAGGGACTGGGACTCCAAATCTCCCTGGGCTGTCCCTTCCAATGTTTAACAACAGTTCCATGAGGAAATTCCTGCTGCTGTCCACCCAGCCTGAGGCCATTCCCTATCCTCCTGTCCCTGTTCCCTGGAGCACAGCCCAACCCCCCTGGCTGTCCCCTCCTGGCAGGGAGTTGTGCAGAGACACAAGGGCCCCCCTGAGCCTCCTTTGCTCCAGGCTGAGCCCCTTCCCAGCTCCCTCAGCCTCTCCTGGGCTTTGTTCCTTTCCCTGGACACGCTCCAGCCCCTCCAGGTCATTCCCAAATTAACAGGCCCAGAACTGGACACAGGATTTGAGGTGGCCCCAGCAGTGCCCAGCACAGGGGGACATCACAAAGGACAGGCTCTGGGTGGGGAATTCTACAAGGGAAAAGTTTTTCCTTCCAGACACACAAATTGTCCTGTGTGCACTGACTGCAGAGATACCCCCAAAGCCACAGCAGAACTCGTCCTGCCAGTTTTTTGGGAAACCAAAAACTTGGTGGGCACGCTGAACCTCACCCAGGCCCCCCAAAATAACAAATTCCACCTCCTTAATGCCCTGTGCAGAATCAGACAGTGCAGGCTACATCTCCATTTTCTTTCTCAAGTCATTCCAGGGATTTGCTGCCTGTTCAGTGCTGCTGGGCTTTGGCTCCAGCCTCACCTAAGATTTGGCTTTGCCCCATCTCTGATGTGTTTGAGGACCATGGGGTGGGAGGTTTAGGGCTGGCACCAGAGCATGCAAGCCCACCTGCTAGCAGCCCAGCTTAAAGAGATCATTTATGTGAATCTGGGAATTAGTGCCAAAACCTTTAGCACAGAAACAGTCACCAACTGCCCAGAAATGTCATCAGGAGCAGCAAGTGCCAGAGAGAAGGGCAGATTGATTCCATAAGGCCACTGATCCCCTAACAACACTATTAAATTATCTGTCAAGCCCTCTGAGAAGAAAGGAGATCATTTAAACTGATAAAAAAAGGAAACACATCTCATATGCCACAATTACCTTTAAAAAAAAAACCTCATAAAACCCAAACAGCTCCCAGGACATCACATTCTCTCCTAGGATCCTGAGTGGCAGCTGCCACCCTTCTGAAACCCTGACATCACTGAGGGCTTTCCTCTCCCATCTTCACCATTTCTTCCCTATTCCCCATCGGCCCCGCGAGACTGTGTAAAAACATCTCCAAAAATCCCCCCAGAGGGAGCACAGATGCCAGAAATCAATGGCAATTAACCCCCAGGATCCTGCTGGCAGCCTGCCCGAGCCTGCCTCTGGCAGGGACACAGCCCCCTCGCTTCACCTTCCCCCTAATGACAGGAGCAGAGTGGGCAGATCCCAGCTGGACACCGGGAGCATTAACCAGGAGCCAGCCTCCCCCTCACCACAGCCTCAGGCTGCTGCTTTTCCTCCCGGCAGGAGCAGCAGGAACAGCCTCACTGGGGCTGGTTTGGCTCTGGGATAATGGGCACGGGATAATGGGCACGGGATAATGGGCACGGCTCTGCTGGCGAGCTCCAAAGGTCAGTGCAGAGGTTATCAATCAGCAAAGCACCGGGAATTTGGCAGCACGGCCCCAAAAAGTACGGCAAAGGCTTAGGAATCAAGCTGGAAAGGGAAAGAAATGCTGAGATACCACAGGAGGGAGGCAGAGGGAGCTTTTACAGCATGCTCAGGCACTGTGCGGGGGAGAGATTGGCAGAAGTTTGCCCAAACGCTGATGCCTGCTCCATCCCTGGGTGTGTCCACTGGCCTCAGGTGGGTCTGAGCTTGTGGGATGAGATGGACTAGGCAAAATCAACCCTGCTGCCAAGTGGGAATGAAGCAGCTCCCTGCGGCTGCTGGGGAGGGGAGGGGGCTGCAGGGGCAGCAGCTTTTACAGCACAGGGATTGAGCTACAGCAGCTCAAAGGCTTCTCTGCCGAGACAGGACAGCAGGCACAGGCCCTTCCTGCCCCCAAAATGTTTGCTCTGGGGGCCAGCTGCAGGCAGGATGGGGAAAAGGCTATTACAGCTCCCACTGCACACCTGGTTAAGGCCAAATTTGCTGGGTGAAGCAAGGAGAGACCATGCCCTGCCCCAGACTGCAGTTGTAAATAAGATATTTTGGAACGAGTATTGCCCAGAGCAGCTGTAGCTGCTCCTGGATCCCTGGCAGTGCCCAAGGCAAGGGTGGACAGGGCTTTGAGCAACCTGGGATAGTGGAAGGTGTGGATACCCACAGAACTGGATGAGCTTTAAGGTCCCTTCCAACCCAAATCAGTCTAGGATTCCCTGATTTGAAGCCTATTCCATCCCTATGCTGCCTGACAAAGCACTGGGAGCTGGATCTGAGCAGAGGAACCGGGAGCCTGGAATGCTCTGCCGGGGGCAAACAGCTCATCCTGAACAGGGAGGAAGGGAAGTGGAAAGGGGAGAAGGTGACAGAAGGGAGAGCAGGACACAGGAGGAGGCTGAGGGAAGCACAGATGGAGGGCCAGCAATGGGTACCAGGGTC
>CM031872.1:8507313-8553976 GCA_018697195.1 Certhia americana
GCAGGGGGTGATGCAGGGGGTGATGCAGGGGGTGATGCAGGGGGTGACACGGCCTCCCTGCAGGAGGACAAAGGGGACTTGCAGGAGGCACAATCCAACCTCTCCCAAGGCAAAGGACGGCAGTTGGGCTTTCAAGTAGCTGCACTTATGCAAATCAATGCAAATCGATGTATAATTATGGTGATTGCACACATTTAGCCCCAAGGCATCAGGAAGCCCATGTCCCTTTCACCGGGAAAGGTCAAGTGAAATCTTAGCTCCAGCACCTTCTCCCCAAGCTCTCCAAGGGCTGACACCTCCCCATCCCCACTCTGCAACCTCCAAGCTCTCCCAAGCTGGTCCCTGCCCAGTGCAGCCCTCAGGCAACCCCGGACAATTCTAAAAAGAGCAGAAAACTCCACATAATTGTGGAAACAAAGCAAAACCAAAGCTGTTTGGGTGCTTCCAGGGCAGGGGGGGAGGCATAGGGGAACTGCAGATTAAAGCATTGCCTCCTGCTTCTTTGGCACATCTCTTTCTGCTCCACACCAAGCAATGCTGAAAGGAATGATGCGAAGCACTGCCAAGGCCATATTGTCCAAACAAGGTTAACTCCTTGGTGGAAAAACTTGGGAAGAATGAACGTGGGGAAGTGAGGGAGACACTCCATGAGGCACCGAGGACATCCAGGCAGAGCCTGCACAGAGCAGAGCTCCCTCCAGCCCTGAGGCAATTCCTGAGTCCAGCAAGAGGCAGCTGGCAAGACCAGAGCTCCTGCAGGGCTCTGCTCCACCTGTACCCACCAAGCACTCGGTGACAGGGAGAACTCACAGAGCAGCCAGTCAAAAGAACCCAAGGTAAAATCACACCAGCAGATGCTTTGTCACTTTAACCGAGGGCATTTAGAGCTGAATAGTTCTCCATGGCATTGAGCAAGGCGTCAAGAAAATCCATCCTCTTCCCTCAGGACAGGGGAACCGGGTAAAGGATATTTTAATTCATCAGTTCTGATGCTTTTGTTTTCTTCTAAGGGCCACTAGAAGGAAATAAGCTTTGATCCTCCAGGTTATCTTATCAATGCCTCTGCTGAGGCAAAACTGTTTATTTACAAGGAGCCCACTAAATAACATCGATGCTGCAAGAACTCCAGGATGCCCTGACAATGCTAACCCTGATGAACAAGCCAGTCCTGGTGCCAAGTCCTATCATCTTTGCATTATGAGGAGAGGAGAGATTAAGGCCCTCATTCCAATCTTTTGCATCAGTATAAAGTCATTTGATTTCATTAGGGCTGATTGTGATTTGCCGGTGCAATGAAGGGAAACAGATGACTAAGGAACTTGCCCACTGAGGGAAATCAGTGGCAGAGCAGCAAATACAAGAGGCTCCTAACCCAGGTGGAGCAGCCAAACCCACGTTCCCACAGCCTCCGGCTGGGTGTGCAGCTTCTTCCCAGCCCAAATTACACCAGGAATTCATCCGGAGCTCAGAGGAGCTCACAGAGACAGGGGAGCAGCACCGTGGGCAGCTCCAGTTCTCAAACCCTCTCCAGATCTGCCCCTGGAACCAGGAGCAGCCCTTCCACAGCCATGCTCTGCCACTACCACCAGCACTGCCCCTCAAGGAGCTTTAAAAGGCATTTTAAATGCGGATGCCCAAGCTCAAGAGTGACCATTTTCCCTCCTCCTTTTTCCCAGAGGGAGATCCTGGTGCCTTTACACTTTCCACCCTCTCCCTCCAAGCCCAGCCGATTACAGGAGCTGAAATGGAAACTGTTTGCAGGACAGAAGGGCACAGCAGGAGCCCCCGGCATCACACAGCACCTGCCTTTTAAGCGGCTTTTTAATTGCCTTTTTTTTTTTTTGAAGTTTTTGTTTCTAAGCAGATCCAGAGATGAAGGAAGTGATTACCACTCTAACTATTGGGGTGGATGCGAGTCACATCCTCCTTTTCCATGCTCCAGCTCCCCGAGCTCCCTTGGGAAGGGGAGAAGTTTCAAGCCTGTTCCTTTAGTGCCTGCTAGAAGCACAGAGCCGGCGATAACCATGCAGCAGTTCAAGGAACAGGGCTGATATCGTCACACAATCAGGGATCAATGGATTGGCTTCACCCCTCGGCCATCCCAGCCTGGCTCCAGCTGATCATCCACAGCTCCAAGCACTTGGAAAGGTCAAAACCCAACCAAACCAAGCTGCACTCGTTCCTCAGAGCCGTGCCCACAGTGCCACGGTGATTAAATAACCAGTGTCAGGTCATGGTAATCAATTAATTGGGCATCCCAAGAAACAATGACATAAAATTTGCTTTATTGTGAGCTGGCTGGAAAGAAAAATGGCTCTAAAATGTGTTTCTGAGGCTTAGGGCTGCACATCTCTGCTGTCATTTCTCAAAGGTCTTTTAGCAGCCCCACACCTGGGGTCCTTTCTTAGGAACTATTACAGCCTCTGAAGAGATCACCTTGTTTGCCAGCATGAAAACCCACAGTAATAGGACATAAAAGGAACTTTAATCTCCTTTTAATTATTTTTCAAATGCCCACTCAATACTTGCATTAGAGCAGGAGATGGAAAGGCTGGAAGGAGTGAAAAGCTGTGCTGGAACAGAGAGATGGTGGTGGCTGGGGATGAGATCCATCTTTATGTCAGGCTGGGGTGTGATGTGGCACCCCCTGATGCAATCCCCTTCTCCCACAGGTCAGGGAGGGGATGAGATCCCCCTGGATGTGATCCCCCACCCTTCCCAGGCAGGGACACACAGGACAGGCTGGCAGTGCCACATCCTGGCCCCCTCTGCCTCATCCCAAGCTTTCTCCACTCCCCTCCAGCCTCTCTCCACAGCTGAAAAACCCAAAACAGGGCACTTGGACTACTCCAGTTCCTCCAGAATAAACTCAATTCCAGCCCAGGGACTTTGGCAAAGCCATCACAGATTTGCACCAACACCAAAGAATCAAATCTGCCCAAGCCCAGCACGTCCAAATTAGCAGGGTTTTGGTGATTTTGGTCAAGCTGATCTGGATTTGCCCAGCTGTCAGCAAGAACAGCAGGGCCAGTGGTGGCACCAGTGCATTATTTTTATTATTATTTTTTATTATTGTCATTAAACCAAATCCTAAATCAGGAAAATTTTCACTTTCTCTTGTCCTCTCCCTCCCTAAATGTCCTTTTATTCAAAGGACATAAAAACCTACAGCAAAGCAAGAAGAGCAAGTGGGGGTGGGAAGAAAGGAGTGTGAATTTAATGCCAATCCCAGAGCACTGGGGAAACGCCACCCTGGGTAATATTTTGATGGTCTAAAGCCACAAACACCTTGATTTTAAATGCTCTGGATAAAATACGACAGCTTATCAATACAAATTTTCAGCACGACTGCTAAAATATAGCAGTACATGCTAAAATATAGCAGCATATACACCAAAACAGTAAAATAAATATATATATAGTATATAGGCATAAAATAATGTCCTAAATAGCAAGGCTGATAAAAGCCAAGCAAGCTCTAAAAATATGGCAGACAACACAAACTTCTCCACTTACCCCATAATTCAAATGCTGGTGATCTTTTGCTAAAGTGCACTCTTGAATGCTGCAATGATGGAGCTGTAATTGTAATGGAGTCATTTAATTTGGATTTGGATGAAACAGCCGAGCGTGGAGCAGACAAGGCATAAAACTCCCATGCTCACGTAAAGGTTAAGGAGCTGGTCATTAAGGGAATTGATTTGGAGTGCTGAGGTAATCTTGTGGTTAAAGTCAGAATGCCACTTTTTATCTAATTTACGCTGAAACATCTGCAAACAGCACTGCACTGGGGCCAGAAGGGGGTTTGGAGCTGGGACATCAGGCGTTGGCTGTGGCAGCTCTCATCTGCCACCACGATTCACTTCAGGTGCATCAGCCTGAAAATCCCAGGAGCAAACAGAAATTCCTGCTGCCCCACAGGCAGCACCTCTCTCCTCCTTGAGAGAAGGGGTAAGAGCAGCTGGGCTGCTCCTGCACAGACAGACACGCAAGGAAAGGCAACAGAGCTACCAGACTTATAGAAGGAACTCAGTGGGAATGCTCATCCAAGGCTGCTCAGACAAATCCAGACATTGCATTTATTCCCTGCTCCGCCTGAGCAGCTGCCACAGCCACAGCCGGGCACCTCGGCGGGCAGCGAGAGGATCCGTGGCTCGGGAAGTTTGTCACTCTCAGCCCGGGAGCCTTCCCGAGCCCTGCACTCGCCCCAAGAAGGAGCTCTGATAACTTGTGTCAGCACAGCACGCCGTGCCTGTGACAGACAGCAGGGCTGCCCTGACCAGACAGCTCCTTTTGCTGCAGGACAGTGTGAGGGAAATGCAGCCGGAGCATCGCTGCACACGCAGGGAGTGGAGCTGAGCTTTGATCAGACACAGCCCCTCGTCTGGAGCAGCAGGCAGTGTCTGAGAGATCAGCTACACAGCCAGGGGCTTGTGTTAACAAAGTCTCTCTCCTCAGCTTTCTCTCTCCCTGTTTGATCCCGTGTGTGCACGAATTCCAGGACCGAGCCCAGCTCTGGTTTATCTATTCCGAGTTGGAAGGCATCACAAGGATCATCGAGTTCAACTCTTCAGTGAACAGCCAATAAAGGGAAGAAATCCCCAATCCTGGGGTTATGAGCACCAAGCTCTGACCAGCTGAGCTGATGTTTCCCTCTTCACTGACCCACTGCAGGGCAAACCAAGAGTGAGGAGGGCAGGACACACCGAGGTCTGCTCTGCCTGACGAGAGCAGACCACAGCCAGAGGCCTTTGCAGAGCTGTCGGTGCACCCAGCCTGAGCCCCAGACCCCAGGTTTTAAGGGGAAGTGAGAGCACCAAACAAAGCCACCCATCACCACCTCTTATCGCTGAAGCTCTGACACTGAATGACACCCAGAACACTGGGCTGAGGTATTTGTACCTTAAACCTTCAAATGCTGCCCTTGAGCATCGCTGAACGCAATCTCTTCACTTCACCCCTCCAAAATGCAGCATCTGAGGGCAAATTAACACTTGGTTATTTTTGATTTTATAATTTCCCAAGGATTTATTATTATTATTATTAGAGCTGCACTGTAAATCACTCTGCTGCTCTTCCCAAGCAAAATGTTTCCACCACCACAACGTGGGTCATAAAAACCCTTCCCAGGTGTGAAAAGAACCCAGGAGCTCAAGAAGGTGCCTGCACAGGGCAAGTGATGAATTTGCTGGTGAAAGAAGTTCAGTTCCCAAGGAGAAAATTTTGAAGCTGTTTTTCCTATCAGGATCATATTAACAAAATATAGCTCTTGGCAAGCCATGTCCTCCAGGAATTATTTCTGTGCAGGAAGCACTTAGTTTCACTCAAAATTAATAATGTCTAAAAGGCATCAATTACATTATATTAGAGAACAAACAGAAAGTGATGTGAATTACCCAGCAGAGTGGGATGAATTGGAGATGAAATCATGGAGCAGAGTATTCCCGACACCTGGTTCCTCTCAATCCCAATGCCATAACCAAAATGTGTGGGGGTTGCAATCTCCAAGGCACGAAATTGCAGACTTAACAACAGAAACCTTACCCTGCTGTTGTCCTATCATTAGGAACAAGAGAAAAAGAATTCCTACAAACCTTTCCTTTGCTCTCAGGATTACCAAGGACTCCTTTCCAGCCTGGAAGTGGTGCCCTTGCCCAGGGCATTGATTTAAAGCCGGGGCAGGGAACACACAGGTCGGCAGGGAAGAAGTGTTCAAAGCTGTGCAAGATTAATGAATTGTCAGAGGAACGCTCCACATGGAACAGGCTCCCAACAGAACCACTTGAGCTTATTATGGATAAATTAAAGCACAAACAGCTGGAAAACAGCCTTGTCACGCCAGATCCCAGCTCTCCGTATGCTGCCTGCAAATTGCTGCTCTAAAAGTCGATTCTTCAGCTCGATTGGTTTGCGCCTCGGCAACGCTCGGAACGGAGCCCACCAGCCACAAGATCAGCTCTGGGAATGGTTTGGGACACTCAGACCGGGATTTGACTCGGAACCCCGCGTTTCAGCTGCAAATCCCACCGTTTCTGGAGTTCTCCCCCCACACTAAAGCTTTTATCGACAGTCCCCATGCTGTTATGGGCTACAACAGGTCTCCAGGGCATGTGGAGCCGTGCTGGGAGAGCAGGAGCCCTTCAGTTGTGTAAGCGTTCCCCTTCTCCCCCCGGAGCATTCAAAGGGGAATCGGGGACCTGCTCCTGCCTTGGGCACGATGCTGCCCTCGGGGCGGGGGGGGAATCTGTTCTGCTTCTCCGCGCCTCAATTTCCCCATCTTTGCGAGGAGAAACCCACTAGAGAACGTCCTTAAAACTCGGCTCACGCAGATTGCCAGCTCCCACGAGCTTCCCAGGCTACAGGCGAGCAGCACCGCTGCGTTCCAGAGGCGCGACAGAAGCGCAGGGCGAGTCTGCCGTGCCCAGAGCCACCGGCAGCTCGGTCCCTGCCGTGGGGGGCACCGCTATCGCCACCGCAAACTTTCGGGCCGGGCTCCGCGCACGATGCAAATCCGAGGGCTGCGGGTTCCCGGAGAGCGGCACCGGGGGGCTCCGGTCCCAGCGGCTGACGGGGATGGAGCCGGGAGGGATGCGGCTGGACGGGGCGCACGGGGACAAGACTCAGGGAGGAGCGGGGGAACGCGGACAGGCACCGGAGAGACAGAGCGGGACGGGGCGCGCAGCGGAGCCCGGGACAAGGCGGGATGGAGGAAACATCCCCCGGAGCCCGGTGCGGAGCCGCCTTACCTTGACCGCCTCGGCGTGGGTCACCCTGTCCAGCGACTTGCCGTTGACCCCCAGGATCTGATCGCCGACGCGCAGCCCCTCCCGCTCGGCCAGCGAGCCCGGTTCCACCAGAGACACGTAGATGCCCACGCCGTGCTCGGCTCCGCCGCGGATGCTGAAGCCCAGACCCTCGTGGGCTTTGCTCCGGCGCAGCGTCACCTGCCGCAGCTCGCCCGGGACCACCGGCGGCGGGGCGGGGGGCGGCGGGGGGCGGCCGGGCGGCGGCAGGTAGGGCCCCTCGGCCGTGTACTGGTCGAAGAGGAGCTGGTCGGAGCGCGGCAGGACGAGGCGCAGCAGCGGCAGCAGCTGCCGGCGGCGGGGCCCGTCGAGGAGGGCGCGCAGGGAGCGCACCAGGTCGCAGACGTTGCGGCGGCCGTGGTAGGCGTTGAGGCAGAGGATGAAGCGCTCCCGCTCCGCCTCGCTCAGCAGCGCCGTGAGCGCCTGGTGCAGCCGCCGCACGTTGGCCGAGAGCGGCCGCGGTGCCGGCCCCGCCGCCGAGCCCAGCGAGCCCGACGAGGAGGAGGAGGAGTGCACGGACACGCCGTCCAGCTCCGCGCTCATCGCCGCGGCACCGGAGCCGCACCGGGGGATGGAGCGGCCGGAACGCGCCGCGCCGGGCAGGAGCGCAGCCGAAGCGGGCAGGAGCGGAGCCAGGCGGGGCAGCAGCGCAACCCCCCGGGCAGCACCGGTGCCGGCCGGCCCCGCCGCTCCACCTGTCCGTGCGCTCGCCGGCGGCTCCCCAGGAAGTGACGCGGTCGCTGTTGCCGGGAGACCGGTTATACAGAGCGGCCCCGGCGGCGGGACCGGACCCCCCCGCCCCGCCCCAGCGCCCGCCCCCGCGGGACCCGCAATTAGCGCGGCCGCTCATCAGCGCCCATCGGCGCGCCCGAGCCTGCCCCCGGCTCAGCGCAGGTGGGAGCGGTGCGGCATGGAAAGTCCTGGTACCCTTCCTCAGCCCTGCCGGGATGGATCGCGTCCATCCCAGAGCTTCCTCAGCTTCCCTCCATCCCAGCATGGCGAGCACGCTCGGGATGGAGGACACGCGGCAGAGGACACTCGGCAGGGATCGGGTGACAGCTGAGAACAGCCTGGCCCGGCACACGGAGCCGTTACCTGACCCGCGGGGCTGTTTTTCCATTGCCCGGCGTGCCAGGTGTGGGATTGTTGTTACCTCCCAGTGCTGGGCACGGTAACTGCGGAGTTACGGTGCTGGGGATGCACCCGTTCAGCTCAGCACAGGCTTTGTTTTAATCACACCTAAGCGAAATTCAGACACTTGTTACTGACAGGGTGTTGAAGGAAGCTATGATTGGGAGAGCAGGTTTTAAAAAGGAGAAATTTAGATTAGATCTTAGAAAGGAACTGTTCTTAAGAATTGAGTGAGGGTGGGCAGGCCCTGGCACAGGTGTCCAGAGCAGCTGTGGCTGCCCCTGAATCCCTGGCAGTGTCCAAGGCCAGGTTGGATGAGGTACCCTGGGACAGTGGAAGGTGTCTCTGCCCGTGGCATGTGGTTGAACCAAGATGATCTTTAAGGTCCCTTCCAACCTAAACCTTACTTGGTGATGTTGGGTTTGGAATCCACCCCAAACCCACAGCAATTAACTCACTCGTTTAGCAAACAATGACCACAGAGAAGCCTTTCCCGTGAGGGATCCTGGTGGTCCAGATCTGATGATCAAGGAGCTGGCAGGGCCTCAGGCACACGGTGTTGCAAACATGGCTAGGTGGGATTCAGGGAAGCACATTCCCATCTGGGATGCTCCTGCACAGGCAGCCACCCTCTTCTCTGCCTCCACACCCTCAGACCCAAAAGAGAAGCATCAGGATCAGGAATCAGTGCAGAAATCCAGGGACTGCTATTCTGGTTGCTGGATGAATTATTTCTTACTACGTGGGGTTTGAGTTTCTTTTATGTCTCTGGAGCACTGAGCAAAGACCGTTTTCCATCTCAGTCATTTGAAATCTTTCTGTCTTTGTTGAAGTGCCTTCCATCTGCTACAGTAGAGGAGGATTAAACCTAATTCATCAGATGCATCTTGATAACAGTAAAATTCATTTTGTTCATGGGTATGATGGAAGAGCTTAAACAGCTGCATTACAAGTAGCTTTATGTATTAAAGCTTTGTTGGAGCTGTCAATGCCTTGTTTAAAACAAAACTAAACAAAGCAGATTGCTAATTGAAACTCGCGTTCGAACTGTGGCTGATAAATAAGCAGATGGAACAGTCAACATTACTGGAAAGAAAAGGGACAATGTAGGACAGAGAAGTGAGTAAAAACAAAAATACGCCTACATCAGCCAAACAAAGTGAGAGAAGGGCAAACAAGGTACTGCAAGGCTTTGAATTGCATTCAGACACGATGTTAGTGCTCAGTCCTGCTCAGACTCCGCTATTTAAAGCACTGCTGTTCCCACCAGCTCAGTGTCTGGGCTCCTCCAGCCTCTCTTAATCCTACACGAAGACTCCAAATGTGTGAACAGGAGCAGATGCAGTGAGCTGTCCCTGCTCTGTGCTAGCTCCAGCCTGGAGCAGCACACCCATCGCCTCTCTCTTCAGCAGAGCCCAGCAATGCCCACAGCAGAGCAGCCAGGCTGTTCCATGGCCAGAGCTGCCCACTGGTGGCACTTGCTCCCTGACCTTTTGACCACTGCTCCAGAATATCACAAAGTCAGTTTCCCAATGCCAGAACAGCTCCAATCCAGTGCTACCCAGCAGAAACACAAAGAGTAGCTGCATTTGGAAATAATTCTGTTTTCTTCTGTTGTCAGCCCTGCCAGCAGATACTGCTCAGCCTTGGGATGCCCCAGCCACAGGACAGCTCTGAGCCTTCCCTTTGGATGTGATCCCTGGTTTAGTTTCTCCTCAGAGAAGTTTTACATTTAGATTGTTCATTCATTGGCAAGTTGGATCTTTACCATACACACTCCAGGCAGGGGCTCCCACTGCTTTTCCTTTGGAGAAGAAAAGGATTGAGGTCTTCTCACAGAGCCTCACCTTTGAAGTGAATCTGATGGATTTTTAGGGGTTTTATCCTTTCCACTGCTGTAAACTCTAAAGCCAGGCAGTTGAGGGGGAGCAGCACATGGCCTTGGGCCAGAGGAAAGAGGGGGTTCATGCAGCTCTTGGGCTCAGGAGTGTTCCCACACCCGAGCAAAACCTCTCCAAACTTCCTCAGCCTAGGTAATGCTGCTGAATAAATGCCCCCATCAGTGTGCAATACCTGTGCAGGGCTGCAGGGCTCCAAGGGCCAGAGTCTCACTACATCAAAATGGTCCTTCAGGATTTCTTAGAAAGAAGTTGTTCCCTTTGAAGGTGGTCAGGCCCTGGCACAGGTTGCCCAGAGAAGCTGTGGCTGCCCCATCCCTGCAAGTGTTTAAGATCAGCTTGGACAGGGCTTGTAGCAACCTGGGATAGTGGAAGGGGTCCCTGCTCATGGCAGGGTGGTAGGACACGGTGATCTTTATGGACCTTCTAACCCAAAGTATTGGTGGTGAAGCCCCATCCCTGGAGGGGTCCAAGGAAGGCCTGGATGTGGCACTCAGTGCTCTGGGCTGGTGACAAAGTGGGGATCAGTCAAAGGTTGGGCTTGATGATCTTGGAGGTCTTTTCCAACCTCTGTGGTTCTGTGATGATTTGGAAAGGGAGCTCTGTCATGGGGAGAGCTGGCAGCAAGCGCTCAGGGCAGAGGATCAATGCCAGGTATGAACACCATCACCTGCAAACATCCTCTGCAGGTAAGATTAATGAACATTGAGAGTCTACAACAACTCCTGGGACAGCTCCTGGCTGAACTGGACCTTTGTTAACTTTGGGACACTGACCATGGGATCCCAGCACCCACTCACAGTGGAGAACTCCAGAGCGGTTGGGCACTGCTCATTCCTAAACAGCTTTCAGCTCCACCACCTGCCTTGCCCAGCAGAGTCCCTCAAGGCCAGCAGGAGCCCAAAAAGGTGTTAGCCTTGTGAGTTTTTAAATCATCCTTGCAGCACAAAATAATCCGATGCGTTTGCTAAGTGCCACCTGAATAAATTGCCTCACCTTTCCGCTTTAATCCGCTGTAATCACTTTCCAGAGGCACTCTTTGAAAAGTGAGCTCCGTGTTTCCAGAGCAGCCGTGCTCCTAATTAAAAGGCACTGTAGCAAGAAGCCAAGAAAACCTAATTCTGGTTGGAAATGCCTTGCTGCAGTTGGAGGACTGAGGTGAACTGTGAGGAGGGCCAGGGAGGAAGCAGCAGCTGCCTGTGCTGCTTAAGAGAGTATTAGGAGAGGGCTGGCACTCGGGGCTGCCTCCTGGCTAAATCTGTTTAGCAGATTGGCTCCCAATCCTCTGTCCCTGGCCAGGCTGGTTTGCACAGCTTGGACATGTGCAGGAATCAACTGAGTGCTGCAGATGAGTGCTCACAGAAGGAGCCAGCGTAGAGGGAAAAGCATCTGGAGCGTTTTCCAGCAGAATTCCTGGGTGCCTGGGTTTCCAGCACCATTCCTCCTGCAGCAAAGCTGAATCCAGCACAGTTCAGGCACGAGTTCCCCGTGGTGCAGGGAGCAGGCTCATGCTCCATCTCTTCAGCTCCAGAGATAACAGGCAGAAGTTGGATTTGAAGGAAAGCCGTAGGAGCAGTGAGAAATCATCATTTCCAGGGAGATTTTTTAAGCTCTGCATTATGAGCATAAACCACTCACAACAGGAATGTTTCCAATGAATGGAGGTTGCTGTGCTTCATCAGACCAAGTTGAGTTTGACACATCCCAGCTGGGGCAGATCCTGAAGAGCAGGGTCCAAGCAGGCAGAGGGGGAAGGAAACTGTGACATTCCTTAAACCCTTCTATATCTCCATATCTACAAATCTCTTATAGCTCAATGCCACACTCAGACTGTGCCTAAGCAAAGCCAGCCCCAAACAGCTTCATTTGAGTGGGAACTTGGAGGTTTCCATTGGGCAAGAGAACAGCAAAGATGAGAGTTTTAGCACCAAACCCTAATGTTTCCATGGGGTGGACACCACAGGGTTAGAGTTTATCACTCATTTAGACAGTGTGGCTTAAAAACTTAATCAAAGTTAGCAATACAGTTTCACCTGTATTCCCAGCCATATTTTGATTTCAAGCCATTGGAATGCTGTGACACTTAGTAAAACCCTAAGTCAAAGCAATTCACATTCAAAACAACCTACATCTGCTCCATTTTCTGATGAAAAAGCCTTTCCAAGGAGCAGAAGTTCCCCCCCAATTTGCCTGCAGTGATCTCTGCACGGTGCCAACACCACTGAGTGTAACCCTGCATCGCAGAGCCAGATGATTTAAGAGCTGCAATCCTCCTCCCCTCTCTGGCAATTTCTTGCACTTATGCACTCTCCAGTCCTGCTTGAAATGCCTGAAAGAAAAAGTCACTTGCGTCATCAGCTTTTTTTTTTTTTTTTTTTTCTTTTAATGCCCAGCACAAATCATGGCTAAGTCACGATGTGGGCCTGGGACAGACAGAGCTGCCACTGGCACAGGGTTAGGTCAGTGCCTGTTCTCTGATTTGGGCACCTTGGCTGTTCAATTTTGTGTTTAAGGACACAGAGCCTGTTCTGAGGGCTGGCTGTCCTTGGCTGAGACAGGTGAGTTTAGTGATCCTGGTTAGTGAGAAGTGTCCCTGCCCACGGCAGGGGGTTGGAGCTAGAAGGGCTTTAAAATCCCTTCCAAGCCAAACTATTCTGTGATTCCACAATTCTAAGGCCATTTTATGCTTGGGGAGCTGTGGCATTAGGAGTACCTGCTGAAGGAGGCAGCTTTGGGGCTGTGAAGAACTTACTGCACAGGGCTGGGTTCAATCACTCTGTAGAAAGTGTCAAGCAAGCCCAAAACTCCCACCAGAGGAGCTGGATGGCAGAGGACTGGCTGGGAAGCTGCAGGATGGAAGGGGGAGCACAGACTCTGTCCTTACTGGAGCCTTTGTGCAGGATTTTGGGGTTGACCCTGTGCACAGGGGGTGCCTGGTGCAAACTGATACATCCAACCCTGAATTCTCCTCTTGCTGTGTCCATCACTGCCCCCGCCCAGTCCCCACCCTTCAGGCAGGGATTTCACCCTGCTGGAGGTCTTGGCACAGCACCTCACACACAGGCTGGGATGCTTTTCTGATAAACTATGGAATGGTTTGGGTTGACCTTAAGGATCATCTTGATTCCACCCCTGCCATGAGCAGGGACACCTCCCACTGTCCCAGGCTGCTCCCAGCCCCAATGTCCAGCCTGGCCTGGGACACTGCCAGGGATCCAGGGGCAGCCCCAGCTGCTCTGGGCACCCTGTGCCAGGGCCTGCCCACCCTGCCAGGGAACAATTCCTGCCCAATATCCCAGCTAATCCTGGGAAAGCCATTCCCTGTGTCCTGTCCCTCCATCCCTTGTCCCCAGTCCCTCTCCAGCTCTCCTGGAGCCCCTTTAGACCCTGGCAGGGGCTCTGAGCTCTCCCTGGAGCCTTCTCCTCTCCAGGTGAGCAACTCCAGCTCTCTCCATCTCCGGAGCATGGGGGCTCCAGCCTCAGAGCACCTTCACAGCCCTCTCTGGACTCACTTCAGCAGTTCCACATCCTTCTTATGTTGGGGGCTGACTGGGGAGTTCCAAATGAATTTTGGAGTACAATCCCTCTCTGAAGGGTTCTGTTAATATATCCACCAATTTCACATCAGACCTGAGGGCTGCAGAGCTCATTTGCACAAGTTCAGCCTCCCAGCAGGTGGGAAAATCAGGGGCTTCACTCACACTGGGAATTGACAAACTCACACAGAGCTAATCTAATTGGAAGGTATTTATCTCATTTGAAAACGTTTATCTAATTCAAATACATTTATCAGTCTGCTGGTTGTGAAAGCCTGTCAGTCTGGCAGGATTTAAGGGCCAGCTCCCCAAGCATTTCTGCAGTGGTGGAAGTGACTGCAGTGGTACAAACCATCCCTGCAGCTTTGCATCAGGAGCACAACTCAATCCTGCCAGCAGAACTCAGCTGCGAGGTCTGATTGCACAGATTTGGGGGGACAAAGTCCAGGGCAGAGAGGGGGTGCTCCTTACAGCTCCTCACTGAGACTGTGCTTTTCCCTGTGCAGCTATCTAGAGACTGTCTGTGTCCCAGGGGGAAGTGCAACACCACAAATTCCCCAGGGAGCAGCTCACTGCTGCTGTGACAGCCCTGGAATGCTGCCAGAGCACCGGGAAATTCATCCTCAATTCCCCACCCCAGCTGTGCACTGCTCCCCGTTCAACCATTGTCACAGGAATACAGGATTGAGACCTTTGTGAGCCCGGATCCTCCCCACGAGCATCTGTCCTGATGGGGATGATTTATACCGAGATTCCTCCACTCCCTCAGAGCACAATGAAGGGTCACGCTCTTCATCCAAAGCATCACTCTCATCTCCTCCAGCCTACAAACCCATCCCTGCCAGGCTGGAGAAAGATGCAGAACTCTGGGCTCCCTTACTACAACACTGCAGGGTGACAATCAAAAGAAAAGAAAAGGTTAATGAGGTACTAATCATTATAGATTTGTAGTATATAATGCAATAAATACCCTCTGCCATCGATTAAATGTAGTGGGGCAAAGGCATCTAATCCATCACCTCGGCCATTTGATTTTTCAAAATTCATTTCCTACCATCAGGGAGATGCCAGAGCCCAGTCTCCTGCCCAAGAAGCTCGGCTGGCTCCATTCCCTGCCAGCACCCATCACACTGAGGCCAGCCCAGACCTCTGTGAGGTTCCACTGAAAATCCCACAGTGAGGAATTGGGAGCTTGGAGAGATACGGAAAAATAGGCAGGACAGGCTTGAATCCTTTCTCTGCAGGTTTCGATTTGTTTGCTTCCAGCCCAACCTCTCCGGTTTTGTTGCAGAAATGAGGCTTTTGGGAGAACAAATATTAGTCACAACAAACAAGCAAACAAACCAAAACAACAACAACAACAACAACAAAGGGAAAATCTGTTCTGAGTGCTTAAAGTTCTCCTAAAGCGACAAACGGCCAAGAGAAAACAGATAAACAGATAAAAAAAAAAAAAAAAAAAAAAAAAAAATCATCTCAGAGATGTCATTACAGTTCTGAGACTTGCCAGAAGACAGGAAAAAGCGCTCAGGCTTCCCTTGGGGAGACAAAGGTGATAACCCCCAGCTACAACCAGGCGTAGGTGATGAGCAGTGCTGTGGTAAAGCCTGAGTAACTCCAGGCAGGCAAAGTGGCTGCGCTGATGAGACTAATTAGGGCTGCGATCCCCTGCCTCACAGGCGCTAATGCCCGTGGATAGATCGCTAATGCTCTCAATTCACGCTCATTAGCACCGGCAGCAAAGACAAGACAAGCGTGTTATGTCATCGTTTAAATCCTGTCACATTTCCCCAATGACTCTGATGACATTTTTAAATATTCATTCTCCTCCCCCGAGGCAGGGTTGCCTTGGTCTGGGAGCTCCAGATCCGGGAGATTTACTCCAAGCAAAGCTCTCACACTCGGACTGAGACCCAGCCCTTCCCTGTGTCCTCAGGAGAGAGGAATCCCCTGGTGGGAACATTCAAGGCATCAGCTCATGCTCCTCTAATTTTCCACATGACTTTGCACCTCAGACTGGAGTTAAACTGAGTATTTTCCAGTCACCTTTACACAAAGAGGGAGTTTGGGGCTGTGCATCTCTGGATGAGCAGCCACAGTCCAGTTCAACAAGCACAAAACACCTTTGCAGAGGGGTCAACGGCTCTTGAGTCAGCTAGCAGCAGTGAAAAGAATAAATATTTACAGACATCCTGCACTGATCTGTGCCAGCTGGATTTATATCAGCCCTCAAAGGGGGTTTTCAGCCTTCTGCCCTGACTGCCCAGTGACTTGCTGGGGGGCTGGAAGGTCTGGAACTCGTTCCACAGGGACCCTGAGCAGAGAACACCCAGGAACACTCAGCAGAGAGAGCAGCAGGGGTGGGAGGGCTGTGAGATCCGCTCTCGTGCCTTGAAACCCAGGCCAGGGCACATGGGAATGGTCACAAACACACCCTGTCCACAGGGAGGGAACATCTCCTGAGTTCAGCACAGGCTGCACCAGGCCCATTCACTCCTCCCTTCAACAAATCCGTCCCACAACCATTTTGCAGATGCCACAGAGGGAGGAGACCTGTCCAGGGGCACGTGGGACAGCCCAGAGCAGCTGTGCCATCCCCCAGTCACAGACTGAACCCATCCCATCCCATCCCATCCCATCCCATCCCATCCCATCCCATCCCACATGCCATCCGCATCCCATCCCATACTCCTCCGTACCCTTGCCTGGTTTCCCCGAGCTGGGCGTGTGGAACGGTGTTGGTGCGCGCTAGGATCTTTTTCCTACCCGCCCTTAGCACCCGCAACACACAGGAGGAACTTGGTGAGTTTGTTTGCTGCCGGCAGAATATCTCCTGGGGATGGGTAAGTGATTATGAATGCTTTTGTTTTTCAGCAGCTGAGGGTTTTCAGGGGCTTCATATCAAAGCAGGAAAAAGGACGAAATAACAGAAATAACTGGAAGCAGCAGATGTGCATTAAGAGAAAGGGTTTACACTAGATGGCACCTGATCTCATCACTTTAGATGCAGAAGGTAAAGCCAGCAGGATTATTGTAGGGAATGATGTTATTCCTTCCCCTGGAGCTGCCTTTGTGGCCCTCCCTGAGCTCCCAGCAGTGCAGGAGGAGCAGCTCACCCTGCAGCCAGCACTGCTGTGAATGTTAAACACCCTTTGCATAACCCCATTGGGAATCTCTTCCCAGGAGCTGGAGTTCCCTGCTTTGCTCAGCCCAAGCTGCTTCCAGAGCCACTTCCAGAGGCTAAATGTGCCCAGCCTGTTTCCAGCCAGGTTCCTCTCACTGGCAGGACAGCTTCCCTCCGTGGAGCTAAAGGGAGTAAGAAGGGCTCTGTCCCTCAGGGACTTAACTCAGTGCTAAGAGGCAGCAAAGCCATGACGTGGATAATCCAGCAGATCCACCCCGAGTACAGCAGCAGCCCCTTGGGCACGTGGGGACACTCCAGCTCTGCCACAGGTGTGGCACAGACACCAGAGCTCAGGCCCTGATGCCACTTGCTCCCCGTGAGGACAAGGAAGGTGCTGAAGATGCAGAATAAGTGGCCATGGTTTTGGCAGCCCACAGAGGATGGAGGGTTTGCAGGAGCCACTGCTCCAAACACACATCCACACACAGAGGGAAGGAGTCAGGGAACTGCTTTGGGAGAAGAGGGAAGTGCTGCCAGCTGGGAGGAGGAGAAGAGGGGCTGAGCATCAGGCTTGCTTTGGTGCAGCACGTCCTTTGTCCTGTTGCCATCAGGAGTCCAACACCGGGGCAGAAAGCTGGCCTCAGTCCGTGGGCACAGTGGCCATTCCTGAATTACCAGGACCTGGATCTAGGCTGGATGGATGGGGCTTGGAGCAAGCTGCTCTAGGGGAAGGTGTCCCTTGCGGGTAGAACAAGATGGTTTTTAAGGTCCCTTCCAGCCCAAACCAGTCTGTGATTGTACAGCCTGAGCTACAGCTGCCCACCTCACCATCCACTTTCTACCCCTAAGTATTATCCACCAGATTCCCATTAAAGAAAGGCTGGGAAATAAATAAAATCTAAATGGTGAGTGAGGAAATCATTTCCCTACAGAGGCAGAGCCAGCAACAAGTCTCAGCCCTCTCCTGAATTTTTTTTGCCTCCTCTTGGATCCTCCCTGGACTGGGTAAGGCATTTCTGCTCCTGGCACTTCCACAGCACCTCTGTCACAAGTCTCAGAGTGGAAGGTCACAGTCATGCTGCTCTGCAGACATTTGCAGGCAAATTGCTCTGCCTCTCCCAAGCACAGACACTCATTGCTTCAGCAGGAGGTAGTGAGCAGATTACATGAGGTAATTTAGTAGCTGACATTAAAAACATCTCATTTAGCCTGGAATAAAAATATCTTCATTCAGCCTAAATTATATTAAGATAACTGCTTTCATAGTAGGTTTTGAGTAGCTGCTCACCTGGGCAGCTGAATGAAGGCTCCAAGTCAGCATCTCCTGTCACTGTGTCCTTGCTGGAAAGCAGGAATGCCAGCAGGGACTACTGGAGTAAAAGGATTCTCATGTGGCCTAAACCTTCCTCTCTGGTGCAACAGATTGAATTTTCCAGCTTTCCTGGAGGAATTGCTTTTTACCTTCTCCCTGGTGTGGGCCAAGGCCTCCAGCTAAGAGAGCAGAGAGATGATTTTTGCTGCATCTCAAGCAGCTGTTGCTCTATTTGGTTTAATGCTGTGCTGTGAGCAGAGCCATGGCTACAGAGAGTGAGTTAATAATATCCTGAACGAGACAAGCAACAGGGAGAGGAGATGGAATGGGATGCAGGGAGGAGGGGTACTTTAAACACTGGTTTATCTGACAAATTCTGCAGTTATACATCCCCTACTCTGTTTTCCAGAAGACAGATGGAAACAGATTTTACATGGCATAAGCAGAGGAGAAGCAACTGAACCCTTCCTGCCAGTGCAAGGCTCAGGCACACAGGCACCACTTCTGTAACCTTTGGAGACCCCCATATGTAAGGAATTATCAAAAAAAGGGAAGATACAATTCTTGTCTGACCCCATTTTGGGGCAGCAGGTGCTCTGAGGTATTTGGGATTCATTCAGGCACCATTTCAGGAGAATCTTCCCCCAGTAGCTCCAAGTTCCTGACTTGCAGCAGCAGCAGAACCCAGAGCTCTTTGTGCACAGTGCTGATACCACTCCTGCTCTCCCAGCAGCCCCCCAAAAAGCACCACTGGCAATGCCCAAAGTGCTTTAATTTGGGATTCTCCATCTCAGTACTTTTCCTATTATCCAGAAGGGTCAGAATTTGCCATTCCCCCCTGCCAGGGAGGATGCCAGCAGTTCAAGGTGTGCCTGCCCAGGTAGGGAGGAGTCCCTGGAGATGCACAGGTGCTGTCCCAGCCCTCTGCTCCCACCACACCATCAGCACAGCACTTTTCAGAGAAAAGCAATCAAAGCCAAAGCCCTGGGGCTCCCTGGTCCTTTGGATGCCTTTCAGGGGTACCTTGGTCTCTTCAGACTCTCTGGGTACCCAGCCCATGGCTGGTGGTGCTCCAGTTCCCACCTGACCTCTGAACAGAGCACAGCAGAGCAATTTGTCTGCAAATGTCTGCAGAGCAGCACTCTCGGGTTTATAAAAAGAAAAAAGTTTTGGGTGTTTTTGTGGGTTCCCGAGAATGCAAAAGTCTTTTTTCCCCAGCCAGAGATTGAAGAAATGGTCGTGAGCCGTCTCTTCTGTTTTCCAAGGTTGTTTATTCTTTCTTATCTATTCCATTCTCTCCCTGACCCACAGAGATCTGCTCAGCAGGTCAGTCCAAGACACAACCCCCCCTCCTCAGGGTGGTGTTTACTTTTATATTAAAACCCACGTAAACAGTATTTACAATAACTTTCCAATCCCTATCACCTTTGTTGGACAGTCTGTCTCTACATTAAACCAACCAGAAAGTGCCACCATCACAGCAAAAGATGGGGCAGATGAAGAAGAAGGAAGAAGCCTGATAACCACAAGGTTTCCTCCATCTTGCATTCATCTGCTTGCCATTCTAGAAACCCCAGAAATCTAAAATTCTCACCCTGTGATAAACTACATATTATGCTACTATCTAATGCACGTTCTTGAAAGTTCTTGCTTCATCCCAGAGCCTAAAAAACCCCTTCCATGGTCAAAGGTTAAAACAGTGTTTAGCAAAGATTTTTCATCCCTTAAAACATGCAAAGAAATATTTCTCAGAATTTCTGACTCCGACACCGCACAACTGTGACCTTCCACTCTGAGACTTGTGACAGAGATGCTGTGGAGCTGCCAGGAGCAGAAATCCATTCTGGGTTTCTGGGAGGTAAATCCTATCTTGGTCCAGGGAGGATCAAAGAGGAGGCAAAAAAAACTCAGGAGAGCGCTGAGACTTGTTGCTGGCTCTGCCTCTGTAGAGAAATGATTTCCTCACTCACCATTTAGATTTTATTTATTTCCAGCCTTTCTTTAATGGGAATCTGGTGGATAATACTTAGGGGCAGAAAGTGGATGGTGAGGTGGGCAGCTGTAGCTCAGGCTGTACAATCACACACTGGTTTGGGTTGGAAGGAACCTTAAAAACCATCTTGTTCTATCCGCAAGGAACACTTCCCCTGGAGCAGCTTGCTCCAAGCCCCATCCACCACAGGGATTTGGTCTGAGCTGACACTTTTTGGGTCAGATGCTCCTGAAAGGGATGAACAGAGGGAGTTCCAGTCATGAGGAATTGCAGGACAAACTCACCCAGTATAAACTACAGCAGCACCTCCGGCTGCAACAGAGCTGCCTGGTTTAAAATCTGAGGATATCCTGAGCTGGAAGGGATCCACAAGGATTGTCAAAGTCCAACTCCTGGTCCTGCACAGGGCAACTCCAACAATCCCACCCTGTGCCCGAGGGCATTGTCCAAACACTTCTTGAACCCCTGAGGACCAGAACCCAAGGAACTGACAACAGGGCGACTCGAAAGGCTGGATGGATGAGTCTTGGAGCATGAAACCAAGTCCATGGACTGCAGAAAATGCTGATAAACCAGAGGAGACATCACTGTCCTTCTGGATTTGTTCCCTGGAGCTCTGTCAGGGAAGTCAGAAGCCATTTGGCATGTGCAGCTGAATATCAGACTTACAATGAGGATGTCTGGGCTTGTTTCCCAACTTTGAGACTGACACACTTTGCAAGCTCAGTCAGTTCTCCTTCCTCCCCAGGCCAGATTTCTTCACACTCTGCACCTTCCCGAGTCATTTTGTACCTGCACAGAGCATTAGCCCAGCCAGAACATTTTGCTCTCTCGGATGGGTGTCACATCTAACACCAAGAGGGGAGTACTTTCAGCATCACTTAATGAGGCTTTTCTGCTTTGCATAAAAACTTGGCAATGAGCTGGGCAGGATGATAAAGGAGGAGGAGAGCTGCCAGCTGCCAGGCAGGAGAGACAGACAGCTCCTGTCAACCCCTCCTCCTTGGACACAGGCAGGATGGGCTGGGAAGACAACCAGGCTGCTGTTTTGGGGCTCCAGGAGCTCTTGGGCTCTGTGTTCACATCCCAGCCCACAGGGACTGTGTTAACCTCTCATTCCCGTTCTCCCAGCAGTGTGCCTGTCCCATGTCCCAGCGTTTTCCCACTGCTTTGTAAAGTTTTTACTCTCTATTATTGCTCCCTACAAACCTCCAGCTCTTCCAAGGCACACAACCCAAGGCTGGTGCAGCCAAATTCTCCTCCCTGAGCTCTGCCAGGATCACCTGGCTCCTGTCTTCCCTTCTCACACCCTCCAGCCCCCGTTCTCCTGCCACAATAAACACTCCCAGGGTTTCAAGTTTTCCTCATCCAATTTTCTTCTTGTATTCCTTTGCAGGATTTCTGTGGGGGAGGATGCAGCTGGGTGGCCCCTGCTCCGCTGCTTGATGGAAATGGTTCTTTTTCCCTTTTCCCCTTTGCTCCCATAGCACAGAGAGGCTCTGAGAGTTGCAGAGGAACCTCAATCTGGGTGGGTCCCATCTGCAGCTCCTTCTGAGCTCTTGGGGACACCAAAGGGCAGAGTCCCCAAGGCCACCTCAGCTTCCCACCCCTCCTGCTGTCTCCTTGCACTGCCCCACAGCCTTGCTGGCTCAGGACGAGCCTTTCCTTCCCCAGAAAAGGGAAATTTGTAGCTTCAAATAGTGACAGGACATTTGCTGAGCTTTGGCACAAGTAATTACTGTTTGAATTAATTTCTCTCTGTGAGTGCTCAGTGCTGTGGCTGAGGCTGCAGCTTTGTTTGCACCACACTGGCTGTTCCTGCAGCTCCTGGAGCTGCTCTCCCTGCAGGATGAGCCCTGCTCCACAGCATTTTAGCAGAGTTTATTAGGAGACATTGCCTAATGGTGGAACTTCGAAGCTTTTCTCCCCCTGGCACAAACCAGAGCATTTAAGTAGTAAATTAGATGCATTTGGGATATGTGTAAAAATGCAGACCCACAGGCCAGGAGGCTGCTAGGATTGTTAACCTTGGAAATTCTGAATTACTCTTTAGGCAGAATTTGGCAGGGATTATAACAAGAAATGCTAGGAAAAGCAAGGCTTGTTCTCACATGGGTGACTATGCAGCCTCCAGCAAATTGTAAAGGAGTTTTCTTTTTTCTTTTTTTTTTTTTTCAAACACCACTAAACTTCCTTTGGCTTTCTAAGAACCAAATAATTTCCCTGATTTGGGGCATAGGGACACATCCTCCAAAACAAGGGCTGTCTGTAGTGTTGCACAATTAACTATCAACCTGCTTTCCCCAAGCACCAGACTCTGGTCACCTCTTTCTCCTGAAGGCACAGACAGAAAAACCCAAATTTTAATAGGCTGAGTGCTCGCTGTTGCTATAAACAGCAAAAGGGAGCAGACAGGAGCTCAAGTCTAAGTGTCATGTCAGGACACTGCAAAAATCCCCAGCACTGGGGGGTTGTGACACCAGAACAGCAACTGAGACCTTTTATTTGATAAATGGCACACGATGCTTTAGAACAGCTTGGAGAGAGCAAACACTTAAAGCCCAGATTTAAGTGGAAAATAGCATGAAAGCCAACGTTGCTAATGATCTGACAAGGAGCATGCAAGGCTAATTTAGGACTTCTTTAAGTAGAATGCTTGATTAGGCACCAGAAAGGCATTAAATCATGTAGGTGTTCCTTGGGAAAAGCTTCTGTAATGAGGCTTCGGTGGGAAAGTTTGAGTGAAATTGGGGAAAAAAGAGACCAAGAGAACAGAGAGATGATCTGGTGAAAGAAGGGATGGCAGCAGCCACTGACACTGCTGAGTGCAAGGAACACAGGGAGGACAAGTACCAAAGCCAGGGAAGACACTTCTCTGCACATCCCACCCTTTTGCCAGGGTAATTGAGGAGTTCTTAAGCAAAATCAGTCCTTAAAGGAACTCCATCCATGTGTTGCATCTCACTGGAGGGCTCAGGAGATGAGCTTTTAGCTCAGCCCTGGTCTCAGGTTGTGCTGTGTCATGTGTGGGTTTGTGTCTTGGGCTCCTGACTGGTTTCCTGGGGATCTGGAAATGAGATTTCTGGATGTCTGGAAATCATTCCTGATCAACCTAGAGCTCCTCTCTTTCTCACATTGGTGCTGTGCTGTCCTTGGTGAGGATGCTGCCTTTTGCTCCCTGTTCACCCTCCCTGGAACAACAACTCCTTTTTGCTGTTCCCTACGGAGCTGTAGCAGGAATCTCGTGCCCTGAGGAGCTGTGATGCTGTGCCCAGGCTGTGGGGTCGTGTATGTGATGTGATATGACAAAAAAAAAGGGTGAGGAGTGATCATTGATAAGTTGTGTTGTCACATTCCAGTTCCAGAGCCTGGGCGGCAGCAGCCACTGGATGAGAAGAGGCAAGTTCAAAAGGGCACGAAAATGAGGTGTTTGCCAGCAGGCAGGTGCAGTTTTGAAGAGGAAACTCCTGACCTCTGACTTAGATGAGAGGCTGCCCAGCCTCTTGGCTGCTATTTTTGCTTTGCTGTGCAGGCGCCTGAAGCCAGGGGCTGCCTCCCCTCTTGTTTCTCGTGGTGAGATGTTTTGTGGGAGGTGTGGGGCTTGGCTCTCGTGTTCTGCTCTCTGCCCAGGAGAGGTCAGGACCCCTCTCACAGCAGCGTTTGCTCCTGTTTGATGCCATTTGGGCAGTTTTGGGTGCTCCTTTTGAACAGCCAACAGCTGATGAATAACCTGGTGTTTCACACGTGATCACGGTCCTCACAGTCTCAATCAATAAACACAATAAGCTTGAACAGCCTGGTGTTGTGAGCTCTTTAAAATCATATCTTCTATTAGAGACAGCAATCGATGGTGCTTATTCCAGTTTAGCAGTGATTATGTGCTGGTAACTGCAAAAAGCCACCTGCAACCCAAAGTGGGGACTGTAACTTCCTGCTGGTGTACAGCACACCTGTCCTGCTCTATAAATACAAGTTTGTATTTCAAGTGGATAAAGTGCTTCAGAAAATGTGATGTGCTTGTTTAAATATCAACCATCAGTCATGGCAAAGGGATTTGAACAGGGAAATTTGGGCTTTTTGCAAAGAAATGTATCTGGTGTCTCTCTTAGCTCAGTGCAATCCATCCTGAGTGTCAGCCCTGAGCTCCACGTGCTCCCTAAATGAGTGGGAGAGGAGGAAAGGGAGGTTCTGTGTGTATATTCAGTCTATAGACATCAAATGCTTGGGTTTGGTGACAAATATCTTTATTGAAATGTTGGAAATCACACAGAAAATAAACAAAACTGGGGTTTAACCTCAGCATATTGATGTGAGGAACACCAGGGAACTGGAGCTGCCCATTGGGCAAGAAAATTCCAGTTGTGGATGTGGCAGATAAGTGCAGTCTTGCTGCTTTGGATCTTATCTGCTGGAGCATTGGAGAGAGACAAGCTGAATTCCTCTTGAGTAAAATCCCAGGATTTAGGCCTCCTGTACCAATAAACCAGGATCAGAATTGGAGAGGGGATTTTACCCATCATAAACGTTTTTCAGTATGACAACAGTAAAACCAGGTTTTCTGGAGTGATGGACAAGGTGGCTGTGGTAGGAACAAGCAAAACTGGGCCCATTTCCATTGCCAGGCTGGCTAAAATGGAGCTGGAGTTTGGACGCTGCCAGAGTCCTACCGAGGAACAGAATGAGATGGCAAAGACAAACTCCACGTGTTCTTTTCCCTTTTTATTGCAAATTCACTGTATTTATTTTATACTGGGCAGAACAACTGAGGCAGCGAGGCAGGAGCTGTGCTTCTGGTGCCAGGTGGGTTTGAGAGTGTTCCAAAGGGACTGCCATGGGCTGCTCCAGGAGGTGGGGCATGGGATCAGAGTGAGCTGCATCCAGGCAGACAGGATGGGACAATGATGGGCTCTTCCCTTGGGAGGGAATTCAAGGCTTCTGCAGCACTCGGGGGTTCACTTTTACCTTGCCCAGGGCTTTGCAGGGAAAGAGATGCATGGAGCTGATTTACAGCCCAGGTGGAGTTACCTGGGACAGCAGCAGCTTCTCCACTCTTACCCAAAGCCTGCTGCTCCCCAGAGAGTGGGGACTGAGGACTGGGGGATGTGGATCAGCTCTGTGCTCTGTGTGCTGCAGGAATGGGAAGGGGAGCAGTGTCTCAGCTCTCTGGGAACACTGCTGGAAGAGCTGTGAGTTCTCCCACCTGCATCCCTGATTTTCCAAGCCCTGACTGCACCACCGCTGCAATGTGTGCCAGGCTTTGAGATACCCAATCTGCTAATCCCTCTCTGGATTCCTGCTGGCCCAGACATGGCTCTAGAAAAGCCATGAACCTCCTGGGGGTTCAAGGGAGCTTTGCTGCAGTTCCCAATAAATCTCCAAGCCCTGTGGGTGTTTTGCCTCTGATGCCTAACCCAGGTCAGCAGTTCCCATGGTTCTAACTGTCTAATCCCTGGCTGTCTCAGTGATCTCCTTGACTTGGATCTAGGTTTTTGTCATTCTCAAAGGAAAGCAGTAAGCTGTGGCCCAGTGATTTGAATTGGATGGATGGACTTGCTTTGATTTAATGGCAGCAGCTGGCACTTGTCCCATCTGTCCCTGTGAAGGTCCTGCTCCAGTCTCAGCCTCCACACAAAGAGCACGGAGCAGCTAGGATGTAATTCCTCAAGCACTGGAGAACCAGAGGGCTGGGAAGGGTCTGTGATCTGTGGATTCCCAGTGCAGATCAGAGTTGATGGAAGGGACAGCTTCGGAGCTGTAGAAATCCCTGAGCACCTTCCTACAGCTGAACTGCACTTGAGAGTGCCCAGGAGACACCCAGAAGTGGAAAAAGCCCTGGCACTGGTGTGCTCCAAGTCCTGACTGGTGTGGATGGGGACTGGGTGGAGCAGAGACTCCAATCCCAACCCAAATGTCTCTTTTTCTGCTTCTGTGCCTGTGGAATATTTTAAAATTATTCCCTGAAATGTCCCTTGATGTTATAAATAGCCTGCTTCAGAGGCTGAGAGGCACATCTTTTATCCCTCTCAGCCATACTCCTCTCCAGCTCTGTGGATGTGCATTTGGCATGGCAATGCCACAGCACTGAGGAATCAGCCTCAATGCAAGGAATAATTCACTTCCCTGGGTGTGAGCAGGGCCCTTCCTGGACTCACTCAATGTGTCCTGTCTGGATCAGGAGTCAGGAGCAGATGACTCAGTCCATGTGCAGGAGTTATTCAGTGCTGCCTCCAAGGAAATGACAGTTCACACTCCAGTTGTGGGTTTTGTGGGGTGGATTTGGGTATCTGGTGCTTCAGTGTCCTTTGAACATCACAGCTCTGTTGGATCCCTGTTCCTGTGTGGGGAAGGCAGCTGGACCCAGTGGGCTGAGCCTTTAGCAGTAGCCCTTCTGCATTCCAAGGGTTATTATGGAAAACTTCAGGAGCAAATCCAGGGAGCTCAGGGCTCTGGGATGCAGGGGGATCAGGCCATCACTCAACTGCTGGATGCTGAAGTAGCCACACTCCTTCCCATGTCCTTCATGCCTAGAGCAGCCACATCTTGTCCTGGCTCCAGGCCCTGCAAAGTCATTCCCAAAGTCTTCTGGAAAGAACTGGTCAGCAGCTGGAGGTGGGGAGGGGCAGAAACAAGAAGTCACATTACTTGTGTCTGTATCTTAGAGCTGTAAAATCCAGCAGCCTTCTCCTCTTTGTCTTCTGCATGCCCAAAATAGTTTAATCATATTTTGGTTGGCTTTTTCCTGGGTTTTGCTTCGTGCTGGGGGTTGTTACAGTTCCGTAGAGAAACTCATGGCTTTGCAATGCAAAAACCCCCAGGCTACCTGCATGTGTGAGATGATTTATTGTTCTTGATAATCAATTTTTTACCGCAGCTGTTTCAGGTTAATCCCGCTATTAATATCCCGAAACCACTGAAGTGCAATCCCATTACACAGAGCCCAAACTCTGCTCCTGAGCCCGTGGTAGATCATTGCAGCCCCTGCTCCAGCACCCCTGAAACTCAGTGACCAAATGGCCCTGGGCTGCTTTGGTGGTGGCCAGTTACTGGGGAGCTCATCCTGCCAGCACGAGGCTCGATGCTGGGCAGAGCATGAAGCTGCTGGATGAGGGAGTGGAAAAATAGATTGATTTTATTTTTCCCTGCAGCTGAGAGCTGTCTGGCAAATCACAATGGCAATCAAGCAGGATGGAGCAGAGGTTTGATCTGGGGAGGGGAGAGCAGTGGGAGAACTAGGGGGTAATTCAGGTAAACCAGCTGGACTTGATTTTGCAATGTGCTGGGTAATTGAGAGTCCAAACTGGGGGTTCAGTGTGGCCAAAGCTGAGCAGCAGCCTTTGGGTTGGTTTTGACAAAATCAGGACTGTGGGAGGCTCGTGCTGGCTCTGGGTTTATTATTGGCCTTTTTCCCATAGTCACACAGGAGTGGATGGGGACAGTGAGCACAGGGATGTAGAGTTTGGATTTTCAAAGGCATTTAGGCTAAATATAGAAATTAGTTATTAAGATTTTTCCGTGAATGTTGTAAACAAATTAGTTCCGCTAGGTAGCTATCTGCATGCCTAGGTGCTTGTGTACCTCTGAAAATCATTCCTGGAGGAGCTATTTGTCGTCTGGCTTCAGGCTCTAAACTTCCTGAGCTGGGAGTGAGGGAAGTTCACCTTCCTGGGGTAATTCCATGCGTTTGGTTGAACTTGTGCAGTGAAGAGTCTATCGCTCCGCTGCCTTGATGGAGAAAAATCTGCTTCATTTAGCAGGCAGGAGCCCTGCAGCTGAGTGATGTGAACAGTCCCATGAGGAAGCTGCACACCAGCAGCTCTTGTTCTACATCTCCTCAGGCCCCAGAGGCCGCAGGGATATTTGCTGGAGCTCCAGACATTGTCACTTCTCAGTGTCACTTTTGTTGGAACAAGTGTTGGAGAAGGATCCCCCAGCACCCGCAGCTCCATCCCTCGTGGCCTAGAAATTCATCAGCTGCTCGAGGCTGCTTGGCATCACTGCTGCAGTGTTTTGTTATTGTCACACATTTCCATTTCTCCTGAGCTTATGATAAGCATCCAAATTAAACTGCGGCCTCCGACGTTTTTGATATTTCCAGGCAATATTGATAATGAAGCTTGTGCTGTGCCGTGTCATTTACTCAAAGAGCTCCGAGCGCCAAACAATCTCCGTACACGGGGATTGTCTCATCCATCACTGCAAGTCACTGTGCCTGTACCGCGGTGCACAGTGACATTACTCAGTGGTTTGAGGCAGAGAAAACGGAACTGAGAAATCAAAAGATCTTTTATGGTGGGGAAAAACCAAGATTTTCTGTGTGTTTCTTCCCTGTGGAGCGGGATTAATGCTCTTGTGAAGAACTGGACGTTGCCTTCAGCAGTCAAAACTTTGGTGCTGCCCATTACAGGAGTTGCTATTTATTACTGTATTTACTCCAGGAGCTGCTTTGCTTTGCTGTCACATCCAGAAATCCTGGTCCAGATGGTCTGTGAGGACCCTCCCAGGATGTTCCCTGATGGTGGAATCGCAGTGGAAGGCACACACGGATGCCCCATGGGTAATTGAGAGTCCAAACTGGGGGTTCAGTGTTTGGCAGCTGGGCAGCAGCCTTTGGGTTGGTTTTGACAAAATCAGGACCGTGGGAGGTTTTTGGTGGCTCTGGCTTTATTATTGGCCTTTTTCCTGTGGTCACACAGGAGTGGATGGGGAACACTCAGCCTCATGTCCATTTATCTTCCCAGCCATGTCCTTTGCACAGGACACCTGGCCTCTGGATGCCAGGAGATGTCAAGGAAACAGGAATGGAGATTCCTTTGGTGGGCAAGGAATTAACAAGGTCTGCTGACACTTCATCCCAACAGAAGAAATATAAACAGAGCTTGCACACTGGCTCTTACCAAGGATCTTGATTTACATGAAACTGAGCCTGGGGGGGGGTGTAAGCCACTGGCACAGCCAAGCTTCACCCCAAAGCAGCTCTCTTATCCCAAAGCAGGATAACAGGGGCTGGCACAGAAATATGGCTTCTTAAAGTGCTTTTAAAAAAATCAATCCTTACAACATCAGTGTAAGTCCATTCTGGTGTAATTCCATCACTGCAATCGGGTTACTCCAGGCTTTAAATCGTCCTCGATCACAGAGCAGCTCCAGATGATAAATGGAGCTTTCTTCCTCATGTTTGGGATGTTTGGGCCACATTCTTGGCACAGGTCAGGTACAGACAAGTGGCACCAGTTTGTTTAATTGATCTTTCTATGTAAATTCTACTGCTATGCTGTACTTTGATTTTTAATACTCTGTTTATAAATTAAAAAGTCCATCCAAAATACATATGCTTTCTAATAATCAACCAATGATCTTTTATCAACATCCAACAGCTGCATCACCTTAGTGCATTTCTGTGAATGAATCAAACCTCAGAAGAGAGAGATCAGCTCAGTTCCCAGGGGCAAACACAAAACCTCTTTGAAAGAACAGACAATTGCACAGCATAACAGCTTAACTTGGGGAATGGAGAATAATAACGGATCCAATTGAAAGTGCAAGGGAATTTAGAGAGGAAAAATGTAATTACCTGCTCTGGAAAGGGGCCAGACTGTTTAAAATCTCATTCTTCCCAAATATGTCTGGGATTCCTTAATGACAGCAGGATCATGAGACATGATACACGTTGCCTGGGCTTGGAAACTAAAAGAAAAGCAAAAACAAGCTGTATTTTGTCCCTTGATTCTAGAAATATCTGCTGGTATTTCAGGAACCTGTGTGACACGTGCTTGGAGCTGTGACCCAGTGCCGAACAAAAGCAGAGCGAGAAGAGATGCAGCTCCAAAGTGAAAGCAAGTATTTAATGCTTGCAGAAAAATAAAAAAAAGCTTTTGAAAAAAGAATGAAAATTAATTAAGATATCTGTTTAATTTAATTTTCATTATTGCGATCTGCAGAAACAGCTAAAAGCAAAAGAAAACGCTTTCATTTGTTTATTTTATTAATTTGTTTTCCCATCCTAGAGAGCAGGACTAGCCTTAGCCTCCTAAAAATATCCTTCCTTCAGTCTCTGTTGAATGTGAAGTGCATGAAATTTAGGATTGGTGAAGTTTATCATTCTCAGATGTCTTTTGCCCAGTGCTGGACAAATAAAGGGATACCAAGGGAGTCAGTGTCAGCAGGAGCTGCCTCCTGTAACAGTGAGTGACAAGCTCATGTTCCCTGGATCTGAAGGAATAAAAGCCAAGCTCAAAAGTACTCCTGATGCTAATTAATTATCAACCCATTTCTGGTAAAATTCAAGTGATTCCAGCAGCTTTTATTTATAGCTGTGCAAGTCTGAGGATTGGAAATGATGGGTTTTAGTTTGTTTTTGTTTTTGCAGCCAGCAAGAAGCGATTTTTTCAAATGTTAAGTGAACAGGGAAGTTGTTCCAACAGCTTTTGAATTCACATGTGTTTCATGTGACACACATCATGAGGTTTCAATTAGCTTTTGGGCAATTGTGAACTAGAAAGCACCACAACCAAGCAAAATTGTTTTAAATACGAACTTTGTCTCTTTTGTTAACTGTCAAAATTAAATTGCTAAAAACCCATCACGTTTTGGTTTTTTTTTTTTTTTTTTAGCAACCTAGAGCTGAAATTCAGAGGGATTTTTATCTGAAAATTTAGTGTGATCAGCACCAAAGTACTTCAGGGGGCAGAAAAGGGCAGTGTTCTCATTATCACCTTACAGACAAAAGCTGTGAGTGTGAAAATCACCATCACCCAGGAGAAAAACAACATCCCAGTGCTGCCTGTGACTTCAGGGCAGAGCCAGACCCCTTTGGACCCCCTTGCTCCAAATCTTGTTTGATCCCTGGTATCCCCTTCAGAGCACCCTGCTCTGGGGTCACCTCTAGGTTCAGCTCAAGTGATTTAATTAACAGAGAACATTCCTAAAAACATGGGACCAGCTAATGAGCATGGTGGGTTTCTAGATGGGAATGGGGCTGAGGGGCATTGTCTGAGGGCCGTGGGAGTCAGAGGGAGACTTTAATGATTTTGGAGCTTTGGCATCAGGTGAGAGGAGGGCAGGAGCTTCTGGGGCTTGGGGTCAGATGAGAAGAATCTCGTTTCTGTGCTGTTACTGCTGTAAAGGAGCCTGGACCTGCCCCAGCTGACCCCACCAGTTGTTTTGGCTGTGACATATTTTGGAATAGGGACAGCATGTCAGGATGGGTTGGAAGTAAATGAGGCCCCTTCCAGCCCAAACCATTCTACGATTTCCTGACAACCAGCACAGCAGCAGAGCTGTCCCCTTGGCTGGAGCTGCCCCACCTGTCCCAGATGATGTAGCAGCAGATTTCCTGGGTTTTCCTCCTGCCAGCACAGCCTGGCTCGGATGCCACAGCTCATCCTTTTGCTTCCCAATGCCCCATCCCAGTTCCCAAGCCTTCCTTCAAACCCCGGCATTATGGTCCCAGCTCTTCTCCCCATCTTTCCTGTTACCTTTCACTGAAGCAGATATCCCCCTGAATACAGAGTTACCATGATTATATCATGATATATAACATGATATACAAGAATATCAGAGTTATCCCCTGAATGGATGGGCACGCTAGGCCCATTCACTTAATCGCTGGGCCCAGCTGAAGGTCACCCTGAGAACACTCCTAATTCCTATTCAGCACTATAAATATGCATTTGATTCATTGTCTCCTGTCCCTTCCATCACGGGGGATGGAGGAGGCGGACCGGCAGCTCCCCCCCACCGCCTCTCCCGGCAGCGATGAGTCACTGTCCTGGCTCTGAGGCTTCATCAGAGCGATATTATTTGACAATAATTATAATTTATACTCCGAGAGTGTTGGGGGAGCGCGTTCAGGGCCGCTGGGGTGTGATGGGTGAGGGCTGGGTGGGATGTGGTTTGGTGTGGGGTGTTCAGGGGACACTCGGCTCTCTGGGAACTCTTGGCAAAGGTGGTCCAGGGTGATTGTAAAGCCCTGTGAGCACCAGCGCTCCGTGCTGGGGGTCACAGCCCCGGCGCCAGCAGTGCGGAGGAGATGCCACAGCCCAGGAGGGACCAAAGCATCCCTGGTGCCTTTGTCACTGCTCGTCCGGGGGCTGCCGCAGTTCCAGCGGTTAGAAACCACGAAAGGGACAAAACCAACCCGCACCAGCGCCTTCCTGCAGGGGTTTAAAAGTGCCTTTTGTGGCGGGGGGCACCGAAAGGGCTCAGGGACGGAGGGGCCGAGAGCTCCGAACCGCCCTAAGCCGGGGCTCCCCTCACACCCGCGGGGCGGGGCCTGGCGCTAGGGGGGCGGGGCCAAGCACAGCGGGGGCGGAGCTAAGGGAACGGGGTGTGACAGTGGGCGTGGCCTAGCGGCTGGGAGGCGGGGCTTGCACCGCGCGCCAGATTCCATTGTTATATGGAGGCGTGGTCGGGGGGCGTGGCCAGCCCGGCGTGGGCGTGGCCAGCCCGGTGTGGGCGTGTCCCGTGTGACGCAGTGACGCTGCCGCGGCCCGGCCGGACGGAGCGGCTCCGCCATGGCGAGTCAGTCGCAGGGCATCCAGCAGCTGCTGCAGGCCGAGAAACGCGCCGCCGAGAAGGTGGCTGAGGCCCGCAAGAGTGAGTACGGCACGGCACGGCTCCGCCAGGCCCCGCCGCGCTGGCTGTGGTGGCGGGGGAGCCGGGCCCGGCGTGGCGCGGCCGCCTCAGGCCGTGCGGCCCGGCGCTGAGGGCGGTGAGGCGGCGGGGATCCCCTCAGCCCTGCCCCGGGAGTGCTCGGGGCTCGGTGCGGCCCCAGGAGAGCAGCGCTGCAGGCTCCCCAGGAAGGCTCAGTGCGCTGTCAGGGGTCGGAGCCTCCCCCGGAGCCTCCTGCCAGGCTCTCCCGGCTCTGCGGGACACGAGCACCATAACCCGGCCTTCGCTTGGGGCAGGGCTGTGTTTCAATCTGGCCTTCCTGCCTTCAACTGCTTTTTTTCTTGGTGAAAAGTCTGTGTTTCCATATCAATAATTATAGAGCTATTCTTAATGCATCCACGTTAGCTTCTCCTGTTATGCAAGAGAAATTCTGGTTTCAAAGACCCCCGAGTTTGCAAGTCTCTTCTGATTCAAACAAATATATATGTATGTCTGTGTTTCTATCTCTGCGCTGCACTTCAACCCTCTGACAATGTTGCAAGAGGCAGATTTTTGTAGTTCACTCCACTGATGATAATCTTGGAGGGGAGAATGTGGTGGGAAGTCCAGGAGGGGAAGTGAGGCAGCGGCCAGGTCTGCTCTTGGTTTCACAGCTGGTCTGGCAAAACTAAGATTTAATGCTCTTTCTGTTGGGCTTTTTTTGGGCTCTCACAGGAGCTGCACACTCATGTGGGTTGGGGCAATCCTAAATATGGATAAAACTCCAAGAACTTATTGGGAGAAGCCCTGCAGAGAGGAATTTGGGGTTCTGGTGGATGAGGGGCAGGACATGAGCCCACAGTGCATTCACAGCCTTTGGGGCCAAACACATCCTGGGCTGAGCCCCAGCGTGGGCACCAGGGCCAGGGGATTCTGCTCCTCTGCCCCTGTGCTCAGGTGAGAACCCACCTGCAGAGCTGCCCCAGCACAGGAAGGACCTGGAGCTGCTGGAGAGATCCAGAAGAGGCCACGGAGCTGCTCCAAGGGCTGGAGCCTGGCTGGGAAAGCTGGGAGTGTTCATCTGGAGAGGAGAAGGCTCCAGGGAGAGCTCAGAGCCACTTCCAGGGCTTTAAAGAGTCCTTTGAAGAGGAGGGAGAGGGACTTTTTATATGGGAAGTGCCAGAGGGCCAGAGGGTTAGATGGGATATTGGGATATCCTCCCCTGGCAGGGTGGGCAGGCCCTGGCACAGGGTGCCCAGAGCTGCCACTGGATCCCTGGCAGTGCCCAAAGCCAGGCTGGACGGGGCTGGGAGCACCTTGGGATGGTAGGATGAGATGATCTTTAAGATCCCTTCAACCCAAACCAGTCTGGGCCTCGTTCTGTGACTAAAGCCAGACCTGGAGATGTTGCCTGATGCATCCACACGCTCTCCACTGCTCGGTGGTGGCAGCTCACGGCTCGGTGACCTTGGCCATGGTTTGCTGGGCTCCTCCTGAGATCAGCAAACTCGGGGAGGGGGCTTGGCTGATGCAAACACTGTGGTGATGGCTGTGCATTGGGAAAACCAGCTCTCAGTGCTTTCTCTTCTTTCTTTGCCTTGGTTTGTCCTTTGGGAACAGGGAAGAACCGGAGGCTGAAGCAGGCCAAGGAGGAGGCCCAGGCAGAGATCGAGCAGTACCGCCTGCAGCGGGAGAAGGAGTTCAAGGCCAAGGAGGCAGCGGTTGGTTTTCTCCATCACTCAATTATTTCCAGCCCCCTTGCCTTCTACTGGGGCTTCCTGCCCTGGCAGCACCCTCAGGGTGGAGTGAATTGCAGCAGGAGAACTTCCCCAAGTGCCTTCCTGTGAGGCACAGCCACGTGTCCCAGAAAAACCCGTGGAGGTGGCTCAAGGCATGGTGTGTTGCATCTCAGCTGGCAGGGAAAGAGTTTGATGGGTGCCCTGAGGGGTGACAGCCTCCCAAAAGCTGCTGTGTGTAGCAGTGTCTAAAAGAGTCTGAGCTCACTGCTCCTGTCACAGGCTTGTTTCCATGGTGCTGACATGGCAGACACCACTTGCCATGTCCCTGGTCACCAGAGGGAAGGCTGAGGTTTTTATAAAGATTCTCCAAGGATAGGAGGAATGGGATGATGGGAATAGTGCTCAAAGTGACTCCTGGGTGTTCATTTTCTTGCACTCTCTAGTACAGATGTACCCAGGGGTTCCAGTTGTCTGTACAGCAGGACCTTTGTTTTGGGCTCTCCTTAAAAACTCATGCTCTAAACTGGTGGATAATGAATAAATGGCAGGGAGTTGGAACAAGATAATCTTTAAGGTCCCTTCCAACCCAAAACATTTGATGATTCTACAAAAGAGGGTAAAAGGAAGGGGCTGAGGATGAAATAGTTGGAGAAGTTTAGGGTGAAATCTGAGCAAAAAATGCAGCATTACTGTTTTTAATATGAACATTAACATTAATCTTCCCTTAATAAAGATTAATGTCTGAGATGGTCCAGAAAAACAAAATATAGAGCTTGGCATGGTGATTCCTCTTTCCTTTGCTGTTTGTAGGCCCTTGGCTCCCATGGCAGCTGCACCACTGAAGTGGAGAAGGAGACTCAGGAAAAGATGAGTGTAATCCAGCAGAACTTCCAGAAGAACCGGGAGGTGGTGATGTCCCAGCTGCTGTCACTGGTGTGTGACATCAAACCCGAGATCCATGTGAATTATCGCATCAATGGCTAGTGCTGCCAGGAGGGAGCAGTGTCCTGGCAGTGCTGGGAGTAAAGTCTGAGCTTCAGGTGGAATGTACAGCTCTTAGCCATACCTTGCCTGTCCTCCTTGTACATGTGTTACATTATTTCAGTGAGCTCCTGGCTTCTCTTTTGACACGGATTCACAGCTTATTCAAACGTGAAGTGGCCATGTCTCAGATCTGTGCTAAGTTATTAAATAGATATTCCAGCTGGCACAGGAATGCTCCCTTTCCGTGGTGATAGTGTTCAGTAAGATGCTGCCCTCTGTGAAATAGCAAAGGGAGAGAGCTGCTGGCCTGTGGCAGTAATTGTTAAACCTGTGTACCTGTATTCTTGTTGACCAAACTGCATTTCTCAGTGTGTTGTTAAACCTCTGCACAGGCTTTAAACCCTGTGAGAAGAATTCTCTGGTTGTGCAGGTCCTGGCTGATCATTTTCAGGTGCTTGAGTTTCTCTGTATAGAATCCTCTGTATATTCTGCTCTTAGCTCGAGGTACAAGTCTGGCACTATGACACCTGAAAGTAAAAACCCTTCACTCCAAAGCCTCTGCTCAGTCTGGTTCTTCCTGCTGACTTGTTCTGGGAGTACTGGCAGGTCTCACTGGGCACCTTGGGAGTCCGGACTCTGCAGAGTGACCATCAAGTATTGATAAAAGAAAGTTTAAGAGAGACGGCCAATATCTGAAGGTCACAGCAGGTAAGTTAAAACCCATTACAGAGCTCCTCCTCTTGGCTCCAGTCTGATGCTTTACCTGCCAGATCATTCTGAAAACCTTCAGGAACAAATGTTCTTGTGACCATTAGGGGAAATAAAATGGTGCCAGTTCATTGGAATAGTTTGATAGCCAGGTGCTGCACAGTAATTACCCTTCCTTGGGTCCAGTGCTGGTCACTGCGTGTTTATACCAAGGTCATCCTGAATCCTGCAGCATCCTGTGCCTGGGAACAGTGAGGAAGAAGAGTTCTGGGGTTGCCTGTGTCACTTTCTAGCTCTTTAATCAAAAAGACACAAATATATCGAGAGGTTTCATGTTTCAGTGGTTTCTTCCTCTTACCAGCAAGATATTAAATACAGCTTTGCTTTTTTGTTGAGTCCAAATTCCAGGCTTTTTGTGGAAAAGGACCTCAGCATGGCCCTGATCTGGCCCAGGAGTTGTGCGGTTTGGGATCTTTGCAAGGAGTCTGTTCCTCAGACAGAACATCTTGATTTCCACAGCTCCTCAGTGAGGCATTGCAAAACCTCTTGGACGTCTGGAATTGTGATAGGGAAGGGAAAAAAGCAGGATGGATGTGGGTGTGAATCCTGCAGGCAGGAGCAGGCTGCTCTGGGGTCTCCTCTTGTCATATTTTATGGTAGTGCACTGTACTCCTGGAAAGATCTCTTCAGGAATTTAAGCTATTAAACGGGTTGTAAAATTGAAACAAAAGCTTCTTGCAAAGTCAGATGTGCCAGGCTGGGGGAGAAGCTAGGTGGGTACAAGCAGAACAGGATCAAAGCAGTTTTAATCCGTGTGCTGTAATGTGGAGAGGTGTTATGGCCTCATAAAAGGTTGCAGCCGTGCTGATTGCACTCTGTCCTTTGCAGATGAGACATTTCTCCCTGTTGAGAGCAGGTGCTTGGGCTCCAGCAGGATTCTCCTCAAAGCCCTCCTTGCTCCAGGCTGTAATTAGCAATTTCATTGCCTTTCTTATCAGTGACAGACTTGAGACTGTCCACAAAAACTGAAGTGTGTACTCCACTTTCTCGCATTAGTTCATAAGTTTCCCTTGGTTAACGAGGACTTTTATCCTTCTTTAGAACAGAGGCAGGAGAAAAAGGGGAAAAAAAAAATCCTCCACGATTATTTCTGCATGGCAAATGTGCTGTGAAGAGCTCCCTTTAGAACATGCAGAAGTGTTAATGTCTTGCAAGAATAATTTCTGTAATACTTCCCTGAAACTGAACTGTTGAGAATGACTCCAACTTTGCAGTGAAGGAAGCATTTCCAGTTACTGCTCTCCAGGAAGGTTGTGTTTGATTTGTGCAGTGCATAGGTTTTATTTCCAGGTGAGATTCTTTCCTCCTGCCCTGTGATGCTCTGGAAAAAGGAGCCCTGTGTGCCTAAGCCAGGCTGTGCCAGGGAAATGCTCTGCAGGGAACAGTCCTGACACAGGTATGGCTTGGGACATTCTGCTTCTTGCCCCTGAAATCTGATTTTTGGGGCATTTTGCAACAAGTTTGAGGAGTGAAGCCCACACCAGCTGTTGGAACAAATCTGTATCTGAATTCTTCCTGCTGTTCCTTTACCCAGAGCAGCTGTGGCTGCTCCATCCCTGGAAGTGTCCAAGGCCAGGCTGGATGGGGCTTGGAGCACCCTGGGATGGTGGGAGGTGTCCCCGCACATGGTTGGGGGTGGCACTGAGTGATCTTTAGATGTTCCTTCCAACCCAAACCAATCTGGGAGTCTCTGACAATCCCTCAGGACTGAGCCACAGCCTGCTCATGTACCACAGAAAGAGCAGAAGCTGCTTTGGGCACGCACACCACTATGAGAATCTCTTGATTTGGACTCCCATCCCTGGAAATACCACCTGGCTCCTGCTCCTGGGGGCACTTTGGGCACTACAATGTGAGAGAGTGTCCAGGGGAGGGGCACAGGGATGGGGAAGGGTCTGGAGGGGCCCGTGAGGAGCAGCTGGGGGCACTGAGATTGTTCAGCTGGGGCAGACTGAGGGCAGAGCTCCCCGGGGGCTGCAGCTCCTCCTGAGGGGCAGCTCCGAGCTCTGCTCTGGGACAGGGACAGCACCCAGGGAACGGCTGGAGCTGGGCCAGGGCAGGCTCAGGCTGCAGCTCAGGGCAAGGTTCTTCCCCCAGAGGGTGCTGGGCACTGCCCAGGGAATGGGCACGGCCCCGAGGCTGCCAGAGCTCCAGGAGCCTTTGGACATCCCAGGGATGCACAGGCTGGGAGTGTTGGGGGGGCTGTACAGGGACAGGGGCTGGGCTGGATGATCCTGTGGGTCTCTCCAGCTCAGGAGGTTCTGTGATCTTGTGATCCTATGAAGCAAAGGAAGGAAATCACCTCTAACCCCAGATTGTCACTGTTCAGCTAGGAGCGGCAAGGAACAGTGACAGAATTTGTTTTAGAAGGTGATAGTGAACAATTTTATTTAAGTATGCAGACATTTTTATAATGTGTTTTGCAGTCTAGAAACAGATTGTTATATTGAGAATATTGTGGGTTTATTGGTGTAGGAAGGACTAACACTCTCTGGTAAACATTTTAGCATAAACATTATGTATTTCACGCTGTGGCATTTGGCACTAGGTGTTAGGCTTGTTTAAATTCTTTTTTCGTGCTTTTCTCAGGACCAGCCTGGGAAAGCTTCAGCTGCTTTTCTCTGACAATTTCAGCGTCCACACCAGATCTGGAGGCCAGAGAGCTCTCATTAAGGGGCAGCAGTTCTGGCTGGCAGTGCTGTAGCTCCCCTGGCAGCTGGATTTGGGCTCTTTCAGAAGCAGGGAGAGGACCCTACATTTTCCTGCTGCTGGAGGTCCAGGGGCCCTTCCCCTCTCTGCCTCAGACTGCCAGGCTGTCTGTGCTGGATGGCAACCTCAGGGAATTCAGGGTATTCCAGGGGGCAAGGCCACATTTGGCAACCTTAAATTCCTCACTTTTCTGCTTTTGTGAGGTCACTGCACAGTTCCTCTGATCTTTATTATAAATCTGGAGCTGTTTTAATGGCAGATGCAGCCCAGTGAGCTGCTGGCTGTCCCTCTATCCCTTTCCTGCCATCCCCAGCTTTGAGCTCCTGCTGTTTTCTCCCACCCTGGAGCCCAGCTGACCCTGGAGCAGGCAGAATTTGGTAACCCTACAGAAAATCCAGCAGTTCCTGGCCTGTGGGGCAGCTCGTGGGAGGTGTGAACAGCAGGATGGGTTATCCCAGGTGCTCTCCTGCTGTTGTGGGGCAGGACCTCCATGTCCCCTGGAGGTGACAGATGACTGTGTAAAAATAATGCAGATCCTATCCCTTCTCTGCCTGCATTAAACCTGCTCTGTTTTCCCCATCTGGAATCTCTTCCCCCTTTATCTCTCTTCACTGGTTTTTGCATTAATGCATAATGGGAGAGACAAAGCAAGAACCTGCTGATCCCAGCTGAGGTCTTGGCTTTAAAGTCTTAACAGCAAATACTATCAAGAGCCCTCTAGATCAATGTTCTGCTGAAAAAGTTTTCCCAAACTAATCCAAAGAAGGAGCACAGTGTAATGTTTCTTTGAGGTTGAAAGGAGAAAGTGCTAATTTCATGCAGAAAAGATTGTATCTTAGACTGGCATAGGAATAGAAAATAAATTGGTATTAAATTACATTCGTCTGCCTCAAAATAATCTAATAAAGCATCTTCTGGATCAATAGCTGAATCATTATCCCAGGCACATAGCCTCTTTTAATTTGAGATTCAAGAAAAGAGGTTTTTACATTACCATAGTAAAAAGAATAATACTTTAAGTCTTCATAGGGAAATGGCAGAAGTAGGGAAAAAAAGATAAGAACCACACTTTGTGCCTTAAGCAAGTGTCATTCTTCATTTGAAACTTGTAATTTATGGGTAGTGTGAAATAAATTTTTATATTTAATGCCTGTCAATCTGTCAGCTTTGCTGACAAAAGAATCCAACAACGCAGAGTGAAAGGACTTTGTGTGCAGGAAGGGAGGAGAAGGGCAAGACAAGGCTTTCAACAACTTTGTTCTCCTAATTAAGCCTCACTAGGGAAAAAAAATAGGAAAAAAATGGCACAGTTCTCCCCTGAAAATGCAGTTTCATCAAAAGAAAATGATATGTGCCAGTGTTGGCTGCAGTGTGCACAGTCCAAACAAGGCTGACGTGGGGAGAAACTGCAACCACATGCAGACTGTGGCCAAAAAAGCTGGAATCACAGGGGTGTGGATTGCAAATACTGCAAAGGAGCTCAGTTTATCAAAGCCTGGAGTAAATATAGAGAGAACATGACCGGAATAGGCCAAAGCAGACTAAATGTGTGTGTTTGATTATTTAAAGCAGTGAAATAAGTGCTGGAGAGTAACCTCAGAAATGACATTAAGGACGTGGTGAAGGGTGAGGTTATTCCTGAGGCTGGGAGGAGGGGGTGGGCACTGTCAGCCTGGGACAATGCTCAAACTTCTATCTTGAAAAAGCAGATTTTTTTCATTTCCCTGAATCAGTTTCCTTGTAATATATTCATTAATGCAGCAGGTGGAACAGGGAGTACAATAAAAGTCCAGGGCACCAAGCTGGGAAGAGATACAAACAGTACAGAGCACTGAATCACAATTCCAAATGATTTTGGTAAGTGGGAGAAATGATCTGAGACCAATAGCCTGAGCCTCCCTGCAGGGAAGAGTAACTGAGAAAGGTGAAATCAAATACATCAACGCCGAGCAATCCACACCCAGCTGCACAGCACTGCAGGAATTTGGGGAAATGGGCTGGGGAGAACTCCCCCAGAGGCAGCAGATGTTGTGGTAAAGGGCAGGGAAAGGTCAGGTTGGGACAGGGCTTGGAGCAGCCTGGGCTGGTGGGAGGCTGGAATCAGATGGGCTTTAAGGTCCCTTCCGACCCAAACCATCCTGGGATTCCAGGAGATCCCAATTCTGGTGATCCCAATGCTCCTCTCAAACGAGCAGGAGTTTTCTGCACCTCTGCTGGAGGTGCTGATGCCCAGACCTCGCTGAACAAGAGGGGTACAGGGGATTTGCTGCAGCTCGTTATTCACACTGCTTTCAAGTTTCTTGTCCCACAGGAATTTGCCTGGGGCGTTTTCCCGTGGAGAGCTGGCAGTGCTCTTGGCTTCTGCTCTTCCCTGTCAGCATCTCTGTGTGGATGAGGAGCAAACAAAGCCAAAACTTTTGATGAGGAGAGTTTGCAAAAGAACCCAAAGCTTCCCATGGCCCTGTCTTGGGTGGGGATTGGAGCTGGGCCTTGGGCTGGTGACAGATTTATGGGATTTTTCTCAGCACCTGGATGGTGTTGCCAGTTTGCAGTGTAACAAGATCCCATGAGGCTCAGTGGCTTTGGAGTAGTTCCTGTTGCCTGTGGAGCCACATGATGGGATGAACTCACAGCTCTGGAGCAGGCAGGGCTGCAGAACCCATCCCTCCAGAAGAGCAGCCTTTGTTCCAGGAAGTGCACACAGACACTGCAAGAGCTGACTTTCCCTTTTCTTTCAGCCATTCGCCACTGCATTTGCTTTATCCCCACCCTCTGTGGATCCTGCAGCTTTTGGGGAGCTCTGACACCACGATTCCCAGGCTAAGGAGTTTTCTTTTCATGGGGTCTCAGCATTGCCAGGCAAACAACTCCAGCATGTGCAGCTGCTCTGGGGGATCCATCTGACTGTGCCTGAGCCTCTTGCTTTTCTTCTGGAGCTGCTGGAGGGGAAACTTGCTCAACATCAGCACAGCCTCCTGATTTGGGGAGGGCTACAACTCCTGCCCTGCCTGTCATGCCTGTTCCTGTGTGCTTTCCATGACCCTTTGATAAATAGTGATTTCTTGACAGCCTTGAGATCTGTTCACCTCTTCTGCTGTCTCCAGCCCTGTCAGGGCTGTTTGGTTTTCACTGAGACACTCACAGGAACTGATGTGGTGCAACTGTGGGATTTGTAGTTCCTGAATCCTGCCTGACTGATCCAAGAGGAGGAGGAAGAGGAGAGCCTCCTGTCTGTGCCCCTCTTCGGCTCTTTGCATTCCTCAGGCTCCAGCTCCTGCTCTGCCGAAGGTGAGGAGGAGAATCTCCCCTTTGCGTGGGAAGAGTTTTGAGGAACTACAGAGGGTTAAAACCACATTTCTGAACCCAGCCCAGGGGGAAAGTCACATGCACCAGGGAGATTTTGCAAGCCTGTGCCTGCAGCTCAGGGTGGGGAGAGGGAGCAGAGGCACAGGCCTGGGTTTTCCCTGATCCCAGGAGGCACAGGGGACAGAGGGACCTCATCCAACACAGGTTGGGACCTTCCTGCTTGGGGGTGGCACAGTGTGGCACCTGTGCACTGCAGAGTGGGACAGTGGCACATCGAGGACAGGCAGCAGCAGGAGGAAGAGGAGGAGGAGGCTGAGCTGCATTCCCAGCACCAGGAGTGAGCTGGAGCAGGTAAGGCTGTGCTGGCTGCTCTGGGAATGAGGCAGAAGGACCTGCTGGGTGTTCCTCTGCTGTTTAGTGAGGGCTTGGAAGTGTCCAAAAAAGTCAATTCACCAGAGAGATGTTGGCATTGCATAAAGAATAAGAAGAAATTTGAAGAACACAGAGCCTGGGAGTGTGGGAGAGGAGAGGCTGCTCCTCGAGGTGGCTCAGGAGGGATCAGAGGGAGGTTTGGGAGGAACCCAAATCCCCAAATGGGCAGTTCTGCTGGAAAAGGCAACAGAACCAAACTGGGCTGCACTAAGAGGTAAAAACAAAGCTGCTTTGGCTGAGGAGCTCCCAGCATTTGGGGAAGGCTGTTTACCTCCTGGGGATGGCACCTTCACTGTCCCCTCTTGGGGACTGTCCTCCAAAGACCCCAAATTCTCATCATCTGAGCCTGAGAGCCTTGATTCATCTCCAAATGGATGTGCCAGCAGCAGCAAGAGGGTGGCTGGTTTTAATTGGGTTTTTCTTCAGTTTCTAATCAGTTTTTTCTTTAGTTTCCCCTGTTTTTTCACTCCTTGCTTCTGTCTTCTGTGAGGTTTTCTGTGTCGATTTTACACTCCCTTCTGTTGGATGGCAAAAGAGGGGAAGGAGTGAGAAAATGCAGTCTGAATGCATCTCTTGGTGCTGGGATGTGCCCTGTGACACGTGGTGCCCAGGGGAAACTCTCCTCACCTGTGCAGGTGAAGAGCAGGTGCTGTGCCCATCCTGTGTGCACACACTCACTGCTTTGATCCTTTAAGTGGGAGCTTTCAGCCCTTTTGGGTTTTTTCCCCCCTGTGATCAGAAGAATTTCTTGTGTTGTTTCTCTCGCCTCCATTTCCTTTCTGATATTCTTCAGCCTGGGACTGTCCTGGCTTTGTGCAAGGGGGTAAATACAGCCACAACCATCTGAAAAAAAAACCCCAAAAATAGTCAGAAACAAAACAATCTCCTTTGGAAAGAGAATGGGTGAGATCTGTGAGGGATCCTCCCTCCAGGAGACAGCAACGGGCTCCTTTTGAGCAGAGGTTAAGTGGTGGTTTTGGAGAGCTGGAGTGGAAGGTAATTGAAAAGTAAATTCCAGTCTTTCAAGCATTTAACAGCTGCCCACAGGTGCTGGCTGGAGGTTAGAGAGCTGTGTCAGCAGGGAAAAAACACCTGGAAAACCTTGGGCACAGTGCCTGCTGTGAGAACTTCCTGAGGAGAAGGGAGAGGAAAGCAGAGGAGAAGGGAAAGAGAGGGGAAAGGAAAGCAGAAGAGAGGGGAAAGGAAAAGAGAGGAGAGAGGAAAGGAAAAGAGAGGAGAGAGGAGAAGGGAAAGAGAGGAGAGGGGAGAGGAAAAGAGAGGAGAGAGGAAAGGAAAAGAGAGGAGAAAGGAGAAGGAAAAGAGAGGAGAGGGGAGAGGAAAAGAGAGGAGAGGGGAGAGGAAAGGGAAGGAAAAGAGAGGAGAAGGGAAAGGAAAAGAGGAGAGGGGAGAGGAAAAGAGAGGAGAGGGGAGAGGAAAGGAAACGAGAGGGAAAGGAAAAGTGAGGAGAGGGAAAAGAAAAGCAGAGACCCTCAAAGGCTTCACTGTGCTGGGTGGGAGTTCCTGCTTGACCCTACCTTCAGCTTCAGCTTCATTTTTCTTCCTTATCTGCACTTCTCCCACCCTGTGGTGAGGATCTGTCCCCGTGTCACTGAGCAGGAGGGGCATTTCTACCAGCTCCAGGTTCTTTGGCAGGTCATGGCAGAGAGGCTTGGCAAGGCGAAATCCTGCCTGTTCCTTACTAATTGCTTGCAAAATGGGAACGCTGATGGATGTCAGGATAATTTCAGGACTATTTAAGGATAACTTTTCCACCTTTCAACAAAAGCCAAATGTAAAAAAGTGAGTCTGTGTGTACGGAGCTCACACTGGCCAACACCAGGTGCTGACATCCCCCAGGAGCACAGTCACTGCTGTTAGCCTTTATTTGCTGTCTCTGCAAGATTTGGGGTGTTCTTTTTCTCTTTTCAGGCCTTACAAATGCCTCGTGGCTCATGGGAAGCAGTATCCCCAGAAAGGCAGCAGTGGGAGTGAGGGTTTCACAATCTGCTCCCCACTCAGCTGCTGTGGGGCTGGTTGGTGCTTCCCAGCAGGGAGAGAGAAATGCTGAATTAGAGGGAGAAATGCTGAATTTCTGACCAGACAACACAGAATCCTTCAAGGAGATGCACCTTCAGCATGGCCCAGAAAAGCCAGACTGGTGAAACTGAGAAAAATGAGTCCTCCCTCCTGTACAGCAAGAGTGATTTCAAGGAAGGAGCCCTGCAGTGGGTGACAGGTAAGGAAACAGCTCACTGGTGACAGGAGAGGCAGAGCTGAGCTCAGTGTCCTTAAAATAAACACTGACAGATTTTAACAAAGATGCTCTTTAACAGCATCTCACTTGTGAAAGTACCAAAACCTTGTGGATGTTTCAGCATTTTGGGAAGGGGATGGAGATGCTTTTTTGGGGTTTTTTGGAATGCCTGATATGCAGGAATGGATGAATCAACTTATTGAAAAGCAGCCCCCTGCAAGTCCTCTCCTCTCAGCCTTTGAAGCTGAGAAGTCTTTGGGAAACTTGACCTGTGCTGGGAGCAGCAGGGCAGGGGGGATTCTGCCCCTGTGCTCAGGTGAGACCCCACCTGCAGAGCTGCCCCAGCCCTGGCACAGCACAGGGAGGAGCTGGAGCTGCTGGAGAGTCCAGAGGAGGCACCAGGGGGATCAGAGGGATGGAGCAGCTCTGCTGGGAGGAAAGGCTGGCACAGCTGGGATTGTTCACCTGGAGAGGAGATTTGGTTTGATCTCATTGTGACCTTCCAGTGCTTGAGGGGGACAACAGGAAAGATGGAAGGACAGGACACAGGGAATGGCTTCCCACTGCCAGAGGGCAGGGCTGGATGGGATATTGGGCAGGAATTGTTCCCTGGCAGGGTGGGCAGGCCCTGGCACAGGGTGCCCAGAGCAGCTGGGGCTGCCCCTGGATCCCTGGCAGTGTCCCAGGCCAGGCTGGATGGGGCTTGGAGCAGCCTGGCAGAAGGCAGAGCCATGGTTGGCTGTTCACTCACACCCACCCCTGCACCCTCCAGCAGGGCTCCCTTTCTGCTCCAGGGACACCTGGCTGACCCTGGAGCTGCAAAGGGGAAGGAAATTTGGGTGCAACCTTTCAGTGAAGCAGGATCTCAGCTGAACCAGCCACTTCCTTAGGCCCAAACTCTTCCTCTTGCTGTAGCACAGTTTGTGTAAGCTCTAGGTGGGTGCCAGATGGGCTGCCTGGAGATCACAGCTCTCCCAGGCTGCTCCTCAAATCTGGGACAGGCTGTCCTCACACCTTCCAGGCTCCTGACTTGAGTCTCTGGGATGCATCTCTGATCCTGCCCCAAGCTGACTCTGGAAGAGCCTTGAGCAGAGCCAGGCTCCAGGAACGCTGCTGGAGAGGGAAGCTGGCTGCTGGAGGATCTGGGGGTGCTCCAGGGCAGCCCAGCCACATTCCCAATCCCAGTGGGATTACTGGAGAGCACTTTAATTAATGGCCCAAGCTGTTTTTTGTGGTGGGTGGGCAATGGGGGTTCTCCAAGAGGGAAATGAGCCTCGGCACCACGGAGCAGCCTGAGCCCGCTGTCCATCCAGCCAGGGATTGCAGGGGCAGGACATGGTTGTGCTGAGGATCAGAGCACCCCTTTAGCTCCTGTTCTCTCTGGCTGCTCACTCCTGGGATGGTTTTGGGGTTTCCTCCCTTTCTGCAGTTTCCTTCCTTCCAGAGGGTCTCAGGCTTAAACACAGCAGGGTGCTTTGTGCTCTCAGCCTCCTCTTTGCCAGGTGCTGCTTGGCTGTGGGATAAACCCCCCCAGTGAGCTCACGGCTCCTTTGGGCTCTTGCAGAACCCCCCCAAGGCCGGGTGCTGCTGGCGCTCAGCATGGACAACACCTGCCCCACCTCCTCCTTCGACATGGACCTTTGTGCCGAGAAACTGCAGTCCCTTGGGGTCCAGGTGAGCTCCCCTGGGAGTTAATTCCAGCTGGATTTGCATAATTTGCATTTACACCCACGTCCCAGATGGCTTTGGGTGTTTTTTTGCTTTGAGAGTCTCTTGTTTTAGTCCAACTTCAGTCTATTCCCCGTGGGCTGGAAGTCAACTGGGATGAACTTGGTTTAAACCTCCATGAAGAAACTCTTTCAAGATAGTTTGGAGTGAATTTTGCTTAAAATTCACTCTGATAGGGCAGAGCATCCCTGGGAAACCTGCCTTCATCACAAAAAGTTGTTTTCTTCCCTTGTGACTGTCCCTGTCCTTCCCAGGCAGGTTTTACTCACTGCACCTGAGGCAGGAACACAAATTTTGGGTCTGTGGCTGCTCTGTGGATGGGATTGGAGATGTTCCCTGTGGATGGGATTGGAGATGT